>RJWM01035439.1:0-18930 GCA_004363535.1 Dasyprocta punctata
CGGGCGGGAGAAGCACGGAAGGAGCCGCTGGGAGCGGACGCATAGGAGGCTTCTCGGGCGGGAGAAGCACGGAAGGAGCCGTCATGGACGGACGCGTGTGAGGCTTCTCGGGCGTACCTCTCCGGGGACGATTAAAGCTTGCCTACTGCTGCACGGTGTCGTGTGTTTTTCCTGCCGGCCGGGACAAGCGCGCGACAAAAAGGTTATGAGTGGATGTGGGCAAAGACAAGAGGAAGTATGGCCACCAGCCATGGAAAACCAAGAATGCCTACAGCCACTAGAGCTGGAAGAGGCAAGGAATGGATTTTACCCTAGAGTTTCTGAAGACAGCCTAGTCTAGCTAACATTTTGATTTCACACTCTGCCCTCAGAACTAAGAGTGAATACATTTCTGTGGTTTTTAAGTCACAGTTTTGTGGTCATTTGCCATAGCAGCCATAGGAGTCTAATGTATATCACTATCAGAACTAATACCTGTATATATTACATGTTTATAGTATTTTTACAGACTTTACTTCACCTGATCCTCACACAGGCCTAAAGGAATACGAAGTTGTTTGGTGTAGTTTTTAGATCAGCACAATAAGTAACAAGTAGTTGGACTTGGTTGGAACAGAGGAAAATGTAGCAATAGAAGAGCAGTCACTTCATACCAGCCTTAATCCCCAGGGGACATCACTGAGGCTTAGCATGTGAGCTTTGGGAATCACAGGATCAGAAATATGCTCAGTAAATTAAGTCAAGTAGAGACTGGGACTAGGGAGCTGGAGAAAGGAGAACTAGCTGGAAACCATTTAGGAACTGAGGGAATGGGAGGCTACACAGAAGGTAGGTAAAGGTACATCCTAAGGGATGACCAAGCCATACTGCAGGACCTAGAAACATAGTAATAGCTTCTCTTAACGGAACTTCTACCATAGGCCTGGCTTATGCAAGTTCTGACAGATATTAATATTTTCTAATCATCACAGGGTAGCCAGCCTGATTCAAATGCAAATCTGAAAATTAAGGACTGTACCTGAGGTCACCCAGTTTGCAACATAGGAGGCAGACTTCTGGTACCCAAGAGGGTCCTCACTTGTTTCATTACAAGGTGTGGCTACCAGAAAACCCCTTGTAAGAAGCTGTTGGTAAAAGGGCACACGGCTTTAAAAATGCTGATTATAAATAGCCACACACATTTACTACCAAAAAGTGGCAATTTTTTTCCCAATAATACTTAGAAAAAAGTAAAATGCACCTCTAATCTCACCATCAGACATAACTGCTATCAACACTCTGAGACAGACATGGTTTCCATACTTTTTTTCCATGAACATATATATAGGTGTATATGTAGGGAGTGGAGAAGGATTTCACTATCTTTAGCTAAAATGGGACAATACTATACACGCCATGGAGAAGTCCATTACACGCATTTAACATTAAATTCCAAAGCCCTGGTCCTTTACATAAACCTGACCAACAGGACAGTGGGGCATCAAACAGAACAAGAAGAGGAATTTTTTACCCCTGACATGGTTTAGAAACATAAGATCACTGTAATAATATAAGTACACCATGTTTTAGCATATTACTGTTCTCAAATCCTCTGTGGACAACCCATACTGTGGCCCGAGAAGGGCCACATTTATTGGCCCCCACCTGACAACCCACTATCCCATGGAAAATGGTGACTCAGCAGGGTTAGGAGTGGAGGGTGGTACTCAGAGAAGAGGTAAGATTCACCAACTAGGTGACACAGCAGAAGGTACATACCATGTGTTCTTTAGACAAAAAAAAAAAAAAAAAATCCGCCTTTTTTCCTTCACAGAGATCTTGTGAAAACATATGACACAGTACTCAACATGTCCTTAGTGATCTTGAGAGGAAAAACACTAGAGTGCTTTTTAAGGAGGCAAATTTAAAGCTCATTAAACAAACAGCCCATCTTCCAATGAGTGCAGACAACTGTGTGCATGGTCAAGTATCTCCCCATAGATTTCCTTCTGAGTAACATGACAAACTTCCTTCTTTTTTTTTTTTAATATAATCAAAGACCAAAACCTTTTGAGATGAATTATTAGGAATATATAAAGGCAAACTAAATAAAAACTGCATTAAAAACAATCAAGCTCTCCACAAAGACACTATTGGGAATTTAACTTCTAACAACTATGATGGCATAATTTTCCTATTGGCTCTTCCCTTGAAATAATAATTGAACTGGCAAGTCTATTACTCATAAACACTTTTGTCATCTCTGGCTTGATGAGGCCTAGCTACTGAGCCACAGATAAATGTTTCTTCAAGAGAGTAAATCATGAGCCATATGTTAGAAATTACCCTTGCAGCTCTATAAATGGGCCTGTACCCTCCTCTGTCCTTTCAAAAACAGTGAAAGGGATTTTTGGAAGCCAGACTCATACTAGAATCTTTGAGAATAATACTGTTAATCCCCAACATGACATTTTGAAGCCCACAGAGTCATATTTCACAACAGTACTTTCAGTGTCTGCAGAGACCATGTTTATAAAAAGATTCAAAACAACATAAAGAGACAACCAGAGAGTGAGCTCCAGTCCTTGAGTCTGAAAACAGGTCATAGTGCTCACTGTGAATGTGCCCAAGACTCAGTCATCATCATGAGAGATAGCAAAATCAGCAGGAAAACCTCAAGCTCCATGGTCAAAATGACCTGGATTCAAATCCTAACTCCATTAATCTCCACTGTGTAAACTTGAACAAGTAATATAACCTTTCTTTCTTTACAGTATCTGCAAAATGGGATATTAATAGCACTGTATCACTGAGTAATGAGATTTAGATGTGATAACAGAAAGGCTTCTTTGCCTTTTGATCGCAATTTTCTAAAGTATGCATTAGAATGGGCCTACCACCATTACAAATATTTTGGCTGACAAGTTGAATCCAGGTTTTCATACACCAAGCCTGGAAATAGAGTATTCGCTTTTGCTCATATTTCATTAGCCAAAATGCAGTCACGTGGCCACGTATGCAAGGGCATCTAGGAATGGCAGTGCAGATCCATTACACGAAGGACAGAGCAGCAAAATGCTGCTGCGCAGCAGGCGCCTCCACAGCGTGATCTAGCAGGAACCAAGCCACACGAAGGAGTCCTGCGCTGTCTACCAGGAGAGACTCTGAGGTTCCCATTTCACTCTATCCTATTCTAACCCACTTCACTTAAAATATACTAAGAACCCTAAGAACCAATTCGTTGGTTTTCCAGCCCACAAATATTTTTCACATCACCATTTGCTCAGTAAGTAGTAGCTACTGTTATCGGTAATGGTGGTAACAACGGCAGTAAGCCAGAGGGTAAATTAGATACATGCAAATTTCTGCAAACGACTTCGCATATGCTCACAAGACTTTACCATGATCACATGCATCAGTTCATATGTATTAGGAGTTAGAAACATGAATCTAGAAACACTGACCAATTCCTGTAACCCAGGCTGCCTCTAGAACTTTAACAAACATAATCATACATTGTAAAGACTAATAGGAATACACGGGGTGGGGGTGGGGGAGGTAGAGGAGAGAGAGAGAGAGAGAGAGAGAGAGAGAGAGAGAGAGAGAGAGAGAGAGAGACTGCTGAAAAGAGGACAGAAAAGATATAAACAAGAAAGGGACAAGACAAGAAAAAGAGAGATGGGGCCATTCTGGGTATTCACCACCCAACACAAAGCACAGAACTGAGGAAGCACCAGGTCCTGCTCTTCTGGTGAGTGAACAAGTGAGGCATCAGATGTAGCTCTTCATAGTACTGCCCAAGATATCCCACATAGCCTGTGCATAAATTTGGACAGTGTTCTTCCCTGGCTATGCTAATGTGCTAAGGATTTTGAACTTCGTTTGGGTAATCACAAGGAGGCAATGAGTTGGACAAGATAAGATGTGCATTTTAGATAGATACCCAAGTGTCCTGGAGCTGGCCTGACTTCAAACAGGAAGACCTGAGAGGAGGGTGCTCCAGCTAAGGTAGAGATCACAGAAAGAGAAAAAATGGCCCAAGTTATGGGACACATAGAATATCAAAATGTAAATTTGGGTAACTGAATTGAAGATATGAAAAACATCTATGAAGATGTTTAGGTTTCTGATGTAGATAAGTGAGTACATTAAAGGGTTGTTGATTGAGATGAGAAACAAAGAGAAAAAGGGATTCAGTTTTTATGTAAGTTGTATTTGAGACACTTGAACCTCCATCAAAATATGCCCAATTGCTGTTTGAAATATAGACTAGAGGTGAGGTAAGAGTGCTGTGGCGATGCAGATATGTGAATCATCAGCAAATGATGATGCATCAAGACTACAAAGGCACCAAAGGCCACCACAATACTCCACCTCCGGTGCTACCAGCCCTCTGTACAGCAGATGGTGGCCATAGGAGTGGGAATGCTCAAATACATTCACTAGACATAACAGAAAAAAGCATGATGCCCAAGTGAACCTGAACTGTGGCTCAATTTTTTTACTCATTCAACAGGTACCGAGCATATGCTGTATAACAAGCACTATGCCAGGAGCTGATGAAACCATGGTAAACAAGAGAATATGGTACTTATTCACTGTCTATTGAGCAAGGCAACTGAAAGCAATGAAGCAAATTTTAAAAATCAAATAGTTGGGAAAAATTATCCAAAAAAATAAAAAATTTAAAAAAAGGGCAGGGTGCTGACGCAGAGAATACATACAGGAAGGACCTATCTGGATTGTAACAGCAAAAAAGTTTTTTCTTAATAGGTAGCATGTAAATGGAGACCTCAAGGATGAGAAGTAACCAAATGAGGTAGAAGAGGTTGAGGAAACTGGCTTTTAGACAAAAGCAAAGGAAAGAGATGGATTATCTGAATAGCTGACACAAATGTCCTAGCTCTTAAAAAGCAAGGGGATGTGGTAAGTAAAGTTTAGATCAGGAGAAGTTCGAATTTCATTTTAAGAACAGGGAGCTACTGAAGTTATTTAAGCAAAAGCATGACATGATATGGTATAAATTCTTAAAAGTAATATCCCAGGTGTCACGAAAAGAATAGTTGAAGGAGTGACTGTAGGGCATTGCAGAAGAAGTTAATGATGGCAGTGGTCTGTACAAAGGGCTGAAAAAAGCACATACAGAAGAGGTGAATGTCTTTCAAATATAATTGGAGGCATACCATTAGGTCTTGCCTATAAGTAGGATGTAGTGGGTACAAGGAATGATCAAGAATGATTCCCAAATTTTCATCTTGGGCAATCAAGTGGACTGAACGTTTATCTCTCAAGGTTATTGTGAAGGATAAAAATGACAGTATGTAAATATTAACCCAGTACTGGGCCTAGAACATTAGGTGATAGGCTGTACATAGGAGACTTCCTCAACATTATCTCTCATCTTCATAGAACCCCAACACACAGTAGGTTTAATATGGCTGCTCTATCTTCAATTCTCCTGCACCACAGGACTTCATTTCAACTCTCCTACACACTTTGCCTACTCAAACTCTGTTTAAAAAAAAAAAGGAATAAAAACTAGCTAGTATCATTTTATAACAAAAATATCTTTCCTCCCAGCTCTAACAAGTTACTCACAATAGTCAGTCCCTCCTACTAGGGCCACCCTCATCCAAGCATGAATCAAAAATCATTCCTATCCTCACGTCTAAAATTCCAAGTAGCTCTTGGCTAAAGATGTGAGTACAGAAATTCTCCCAAGCAAAATTCATATCCCAGAGTCTGGCAATTATTTCCAACAATATTTCTCACATTAACACCATTGTCTCTTAGTAACTGAATTAACTTTCTGTTGCTTCAGCCAAGGTGACTTGAGCAGCATATCCCATACATATAAAGTAGGACTAGAAAGACCTCAAGCAATGCATAAGAAGAAAGCCATCAGTGGTCTCTGGAATCGGGTTTCACCAGCTCCCTGATCTTGCCAACTCTGGGTTCAAAGACAATGCCTTTGTGGCCAGAAATCAGCCACAGCGAGAATAATTACAGCACAGAAATCTGCGAATACTACAAATCAGGTATTGCCCTCTTCCATTCCTTCTAAGAGCCAGCTGTTAAATATTTACCAGCACATCATCTTTTTAACGACACTTAATGGACACTTCCTGTGTTCCAGGCATTATGTTAGAGTCTTACTCCATGTTTCCCTTTGCCCAACAACCTCTAAAAAAGATGTTAAACTTGTGTGAGCTCCCATCACTCCTTCTGGTGCCTCATTCCTCCCTGCCTGCAATGGCCTGTCTTGCTGCCTAGATTTCCCTTCTACCCTTACTACAGTTTTATTATCATCTCCCTAACATCTGAATCAACTCTCCTTATGAAGTCATTGCTAGATTTTCATGAATTAGATTCAGCAAATCATCGACCATAGCATCCTCTCTGTGCCAAGTACAGACTTATCTCACACAAGTTTATTTTTCACCTGAACTACATAAAAAGATTCATATTCAATTTTGGGGTTAGCCTTCTCTTCCTGAGAGAATTGTATATAAATAAAACTTTACTCCAGGAGTTTGAAAGTATAACAAAGCTTGAGCCTATTTTCTTTTCCTTTCTAAGGAAGTAAGAGAAGAATTAGTATAACAGTAATTCTAAGGATCTCATTAAAATATGAGGTATGATAGAAATATATGGTGCTAATTTTTTTAAAAAAATATTATACTAAAAGACACACTGTCATTAATCCCCTTCAAAATATTCTTCCTCACTTCAAATACATTTAACTCATTGTTCTTGCCACTTTATGAAGCAGTTCTGGAAGTCCTCTTTCAAGAATGTCTTTAGTTGCACTGTGGTAGCTGCTTCCATGTCCTAAATCAGTTCAAAACATTTACCTTTCATGACAATTTTGACCATCATTTTAACTTCTATTAAGTGCCTGAGAGATGGACAGTGATCTAACCTTAAAGTAAAGTAACTCTAAGAGCTATTTGTGAAAGCTGAAAGAGGCTGCATTTTTCTGATCATTGTTTCTGTTCTTAATCTCTGACTCAAACAGAATTCAATTAAGTCAAAATCATCCTCATTAAGGTAGCAGAAAGAACTACTTTTTATTAGAGAAGAACCCAATTACCAAGATATGATGTGTTCTTAAACTGTACGTAATTTTGTAGAAATTTCATTAAATTCTGTATCAAACTTTTTAAATGACTTAATAAAGTATCAACTGAAATGTTCTAGGTATGACAAAAACACATATCCCCTATTCATATTATGTTCACTGCAGATCAGAAGTTAAATACCTCTTAAATCACCCTAATTATTTCTTAACTATTGTCTTAGTTATTTTTCTCTCATTGGTGAGACAAAATGTCAGGTATTTTGTTCACCAGGGCAAACGTTGGACATCTTGCTCACACTAGAATCTTGTAGGTAGAATGAACACAAACTATTTTTTCTGATGAAGTAACAGAGAATTAGTAGTATAGTTAACTATCTTGCATACTTATACATACATACAGTTATATGTGTATCCCTATATACATATAATCTTTTCCTTTCTTCCATTTTGTCATTATCTGATCATTTTTTATGTCTAGATCTCATAACTTGCACAACTTCTTCTAAGATAAGAATATGCAATATATTAACTAGAATTGATTTCTTACTTTTTTTTAAAATTCTGTATTATTTCTACCCTTTTTTCTGTTTTGCTTTTTAAAATTAAAAAAAAAAAAAAGATGCCCAGTACAGAGTAGGTATTCTCATCTGGGTCTTTGATTTAATTTTACCTTTGCTTTGCTAACTCTATGTCCATCTCTTCTCAATCACATCAATAAGACAAAACACTACCCCCCAACCAAGCCACTATTACTCAATGAATGTTTTTTAAAGAATGTTATTTGTGTGTGAGAGAGTGACAGAGTGAGAGAGAGAGAGAGGAGAGAGGGAGGAAAGAAGAAAGGGAGGGAACAACTCTGGTTGCAAGTCATGTTTCAATTGTTTCTTCAAAGTATTTTCACATAAAATCTTTTAACACTACATAAAACTCTTCCCTTGCCAAATATAACTGCTCACCTCCTGTTACAGAATACTCCTTTGAACAAAAAAGCAGACCCAATTCTTACTTTCTACCACCCAAGTACCAACATCTGTGTCACTGAAGAAATAAGAAAGAATATGGTAACCAGGTTTCACCTGTCCTTGGATTTTATTTTTTAGGACACACAACTAAATTCCTGATCACAATAAGCAAGAGTTTGTGTTTCACAATTGTGTATGACAATACTTACAATTGCTATGGAAATTTTCCTCATTAAGCCTGTCTGCAAATCTTTTAAAAAGGGGAGTATTATTTTACAATTTGGGTCACGAGAGTACATTGCATTCTGAGCAGAATCCCAATTACTCTAGCAACTGATTAATGTCTGTCCAAAATCTTGCCTGGTAACAAGACCCTCTGCAACTCAGCTAACCACTTAACAACCCACATCATTAGGACCCATTTTCTTTTATAATGTTTTTTCTTGGTATCTAGGGCTGTGGTTCAGACAGACTATTTAAAGGCATTAAAATAACAATGGCCTTGCCAGCCATTGGCCTGGCCACCAAAACTACTATCAGGTCACAAGGCCATATGCAACACATGCCAAGAACAAAACTAAAAGGCAGAGGGAATACTCACTTAAGAATAAAAATCCACTTGTGTTCCCAGAGGAGAGCACTAAGCAAAAATCTCATGAGTACAGAAAAGTGATAGGTGGTAGACTGGGGATTTGTGATATCCTGGCCCCTCAGGAGATGGCAGCACCCAAGTTTCTTGCCTTACTATTTAGTATATCTCCTACATTTTATCTTTTTTCTTGTCAAAGCCTATTTTAGAAGATGTTTAAAAATTTTAAGTCTTATTTGGAAAAAAAAATGCACTGTGAAAACATAAATGATATAATTTGCTAAGTATAAAAAATACAAGCACGAATATATATGCAGAAATCATGAAACACACACCCACACACCCCAGATTGGGAACTCTTCAGGCTCCAACTTTTCAGACAGTTGTGCTCCGGGAGACTCCTCAGCAGTCCTCTTCCTCCCATTTGTGAACAGACTACGTCCTCTTGCACCTCCAGAAACACCCCAACTACATTTTCATTTTATGTATATTTTACTTTAATTATCACTTCTGAATATTTAATTGCTTAGGCAGATAGAAAACAGCTATGTAAATCCCTGAAATACAATAATTTCTCCTAGGTGTCAATATAATTCAATTAAAGTATTAGAAAAACTGAATGGAAATAAGAAGAATGAAGGGCAACTTCACGAAGGAAATTAAACAATGCAAGAAATAGTGATAGCCAGGTGTGGTGGCCCATGCCTATAATCCCAGGAGGCTGAAGCAAGAGGATAACCTTGTCAAGCTGAAAACTAGAATGGGCTACATAGTGAGTTCAAGGGCAGCCTGGACTACATAGTGAGACCCTGCCTCAAAAAACAAAACAAAACAAAACAAAACATAACATAGCAGATGGGAGGATTATCATTAGTAACTGCTCTCCTTGTTACAAAACTTCAGTATTTTAGGCATGAGAATCTTTATGCTAATAATATCTTTTTCATTTTCAACAACATTTTCCCAGATTGTAAATGGAATAATTTTTTTAAAACACAGAAACATGGAACTGTTTAGGAAAAATAAGTAATCACAATGCTTCCATACATATGCCCTATTAACATTCCTGTGTACTCAGTCTTTTACCTATGTATTTATTCATTTTTCTAAATATTTATAGATCTATTTATAGTTCCATTAAGTACTGATAAACTAAAATTTATATATATATCTATATATACAGTTTGTACTCTGCCTTTTTTCATTTAGCAATATATACTGAGTTATTTCTTATTAACTATTCTTTAAAGCTTATATAATGAGATATTCCATCTTATGGGTTTAAAGGATCTGAAAGACCACAATTACTCTTTATTATCATTTAGAAACATGAAAGTAGAATTGGGAGAAGGCAACTTTTCTCAAGGATTGAGGAAAAAAAACTTCCAAAAATGATTTTCTGGCATTAAAGTACTTGGTAAATAGCGAGCAAAAGGATACACTCTGATGTGTTAGGGTCTACACCTGCCTTATCCACCATTTCATCAGAGCCCAGGAGAGTCCTTGGCACAATGAATGTTTATTTTAAGGGAGAATAAAACAAGTAGCTTGGCATTAGATTTTGGAAGTTGTACTTAGACAGCTAAGCATTTTGGGAGTTTAGAAAACTCAACTCTCCAATCATTGTTAGCTGTGCCAGATTAAATGGAGAGCAAGAAGAAAAGGGCTCACATACATAATTATGTTTTACTGTTTCATAAATGGCCTTTTTACTTAAGTGTAAACTGCTTCCATTCTGCAGCATACAAACTAGCTGGCAACACAGCAAAGTCAACTATGGTAATTTGATCTCTAAAACACATAAAGGGTATATCAGATCCAGACAATGTGAGAATAAACTGATGCATCTTCAAGCACATTTTCCAATCAATCTCTTATGGGGCATAAGGTTGAGCAGGGTAGAATTTCCATGATTCATCTTATCAAATCATAAAGATGTCACTGGGAATGCCACAAATGGACCATTAATTGCTGCCAGGTGTATTAAGTTCATTTTTTTCTGACTAAATAGATGGCAATTACAAAATTCATAGAGTCTGAACTAATATTTAAAAATAAGCTTTTGTCCCTCTATTTAGACAGTTTTGTTTTCAGTGTTGCTTCAGTCAACAGGTTGAGAGTTTAGGATACCCAGTTTGTTTCATCTGTTCTTGTCGCAAATTATAGTTTTAAAGCTCTGCTCTACTATATTTTATCATTTTGCAGATATAACATCAAACACAGGGCCAAGATGTTTTAAATCCCTAATGCTCAGAGCAGCTAATAATAAAGAGCAATACTGAGGAAGGGGGAGCTCCATGTTGCTCTTGACACTTAAAATCTTTCTTGTCTTTAGGTTGTGTCCAAGAGTCAATTACTTCAAAGTTATCCTGATGGCAAAGAATACCTTAGAGCCTCCTTAGAAAGAGGTAAAGTGCTAATTCTAAATTCTCCATCAGGAAAAAAAAGTGCTTGGCTACTGGCAGTGGACTTGGAGCCACTCTCCATCCAAAACCCATTTATCAGGTGACTCAAAGAGCCTGATCTTAAAAAGGGCATTGAATTACCTTTACAAACATGGATGATACACCCAGGCCAGAGGGTAAAGGGTAGAACAGACATGCTGAGAAAATGTGGGATGGCTACAGCTTCAGAAACCAATGCCGCTGACAACAGGGCTCAGAAAATGAGGTGCCTGGAGTTAAAGCTTACCCCAAGTCCATATTTGATCTCTCTACTTTCCACAGTGTACCCACACCTTCAAACCTGATCAATCACTTCCTCTGCTGAAACACTCTGAAGGCTCCCCAATGCCCAGATGGATGAAGTCCAAGCTTCTCAAAGCAGCATTTGGTTCCTTTACTCATCCTGCCCAGCCTCCTTTCATACCACTCTCTTCCTTCTCCCATTAGTTTCAAACTCCATTTATTTTAGCTCTTGGAGTGCTTCATTCATACTCTCTGGTCTCAAATCTTTACCCCTGCTCTGCCTCCCTTCTGCCTGCTTCTCCCTTTCTCTCTCTGACCCACTTCTAGTCTCTATTTAGGTCTATGAAAATGCCTTGCCTGACTCCCTAGGTTGCAGTCTCCTAATATACACTGCACTTCGTAATTACACTCCTTATTCTGGAAATCTCTTTGCCCTTTAGACTGTGAGTTCCATGACAGTATAACCACTTGTGTCAATTTACTGCTCTGCCTTCAATATCTAGCACCTGGTGCATCACACAGCTAGTGTTCAATAATTGCTTACTAAATAAGTGTTCAAATAAACTGCCTTGTTCCTCTTTCACAAGGACTCAACAGGAAGACCACTGAGTCTAGTCCTAAAGTCTTCTCACAAGTAAGTATCACAGGGGCCCCAGCTCAACTTGGCAGCTGACTCTTACCTTAGTGAAATGTATTGAACCAAGTTCTGTTCATTTCTTATCTATAGACAAGAAATAGTTCCAGGGTTTAAAGAGAATTTTCCCAAATAACTTGGCCATGAAATGCCACAGAAATGTTTATAAAGTCATGGCATTCAACCCCTTCAGGCAAAAACAGTTTTGCTCTATGGAAGAGGAGCATATTGCCCCTCCTACTTTCCCTCTGACAACATACTATAGTATAAAAAATACATACTTCAGGCAAAAGTCAATCCTAAGCACAAACCTTAAGAGAACTACATACTGTATTACAATCAACAGACATTTTCTTGGTATCATTAGTGGGATGTACATAAATATATATTATAGTAACTTAAATAGCAAGTAAAATTCCTGATTTTTTTTCCCTCCCAATTAGCTGACAATAGTTCTCTTTTATGTAAAAGTGAACTACCTGGGGGCTGATAAATCAAACACAGTAAAAGAGAACTTGGCAAGAGATTATAGTGAGTTGCTATGGAGATGAGCATTTGTGGTGTTTCCTTAAATAAAAGTTATTATCCACGAGTAAAACAATTTGTTGAGCGCAATCGAAAAGAAAGGAACTGGCCAAAAATGGCACATTTTAAAATGTAGGACACAAAACCTGTTTTTAAGTCTGGAAAAATGCACATACATAGGGATAAACTATCTTTTACATAACTTAATTATCACCTTATAGCATATTCTTGAGAGAATCCATATAGGTGTGCTTTGTACTATTACATTTTACGCTCTAAAATGAATAATGCCTCCACACTGTAGGTGTGTGCTTTTATTTTGTGTTTAAATTATACTATCAGACATTCCTCAGAAGATTCCACAAATTAAAGCTCGATATTGAATTAAGCTAAGTAAACTGTCAAAGCCAAAAATCCCCATTAAATGTAGAAATCTTGGATAAATCTCTGTGTCTTTTCAGCAAATGCTATTTTATGTCTCATCTTTCAGACTTGCATGTTATAAAGGCTGTAACATGAAAATTATTTGATCAATTGTAGTTAGACTTGATATTAGCATTTAATGCAGAATATGTTGTACTTATATTTGAACATCTATAATGTGACAAAATATTACATATATTGACATTTTAACCTTCACAACACTCTACAAATTAGATGTCCTTATCTCTATTTTACAGAACTTGAAAATGAGAAACTAAAAGTGTAACCCATGCATTCTCAACAGAAATGACATCACTGCCAGAGAGAAAAAATTGGTTGGAGAAGGGATAAGAAAGCCACAGATAGTACTATGGTCAATGATCCTCCAAAGCTAAACCCTACTCCTAAAATCTAATTCCTGAGGATTTAATTTCTCTAATTACAGAGATTTTAAATTTAATTGTTCTTCTTAGGTGGGGTAAGATTGAAAAAGCATGGCCTTATTACCAGAAAGTGATACAATCGTAAATTTATTAAGTAAATACTTAAGGGATATCAGTGTGCAAGGCGCTATGCAGGGGTGAACATTCTAGACACCAGTTCTTAGGTCACAAAGCTTACAGCTCTGAGAAGAACAAGAATGTAAACAAAATAACCACACATGCAAATATGCCATTGTTTATGAAGTGAGCTGTAACGGAAAACAGGTGCTTAGACAATGAGGCCTGAAACTGTCTCTTTATATAAGTGACTTTGGCCTGACACCTCCTGCCCAAGAAGGTCAAATAAGACAAAGAACAGTGAGAAAGAATGGTAGACTTAGGAACCAGCCCGGTAGACCACAATGCCTTGAAAACCAAGTAGGTAAGAAGGCTATTGCTTATTAGCTTTTCTGATTTTATTAATGGCCAAAGACTGAACTCCAGTGTCAAATTAAAACTGTCCTTTGGTAATTTACTTGATATTGATGGGCTTTAATCTTGACAACTGCAAAATAAAGATAAAACTGCCCACAGATAGCTGCCATGGGTCAAATGAAAATTGCAGAAAGCATATAGTTTATGAAAAGAACATTAAAAAAATTGTCTATAACGATTGTTTTTCATTGTTATAACTAGATTAATATGACAAACGAGAGCAGACTCCTCTGAATTATACAAGGAAGAAACTTTGTCTGACCTCCATTCTCAGTACCAATAATGGCCTATTAATTCTGTACAATATCTTGAACTGTGGTTACAGGAGTTCCTGCAGATATGACCAGGAGCATACACAGGGGATTTTATGATCATCTCCATACATTAAAATTCAAGATTTCTTGTATCATGCTATTCTGCATGTCCCAACAGGTTCTCCAAAATATTAACCCCATAAAATGCTCTATGAAAAACAGGTTATATGGACAAATAGTTTGGGAACACAATCTATGATTATGGATTGCCACATCACATAGGGTTTTGGTTGCTAGCCTCTAAATTTGCCATCTTAAGTGCAAGTATATTGAAAGACAATAAAGTAGCTCACGGGATCACTGAGAGGGATGCTGAACAATGCTGAGATACCTTGCAGTAGGACTGCTACCAAAACAGTTTCATCACTCAGCACCACTGTTACTGCCAGGCCTGTCTCAGCCATCACCAGACACTGACCAATGGACATTGCCACAGCTGCTCCTAAAGTCTTCAGACTGCACCTGCCACATACAGCATCATAAGCCATTGCCCAAATTCTGGGACTAATTATGTCTGTTGGCTGAGTCAAAGGCTACTTGCTCAGTGGATGGATGAATTAGAACTCAGAAAGTAAGCATCTGGTATTTCCCATTTTATTGATAGAAGTCAAGCTCTGCTTTTTGACAACAATCCCATGGTAGAAAATTTCCTCTATCAACTATAAAAAGAAGGTTCTGATACTTGGAGAAAGAAATAAATAAATGATTAATGTCTATTATGTCAATGGGCTCTAAATGTTTTAATTAGATGCTTTCATCCTTAAAAATCATTGAGCATGCACTTCTAATGTAGGTACATGCATCTACATTAATATATGTAATATTCTATACTATGCTTGATGAAGCAACCTGTTCAGAAGTCAAATACCTACAAAGGTTGACCAAAAAAGAAAAACAATGAATTTTTAAATGAAAATAATTTTAATATAGTAAAAGACACATTGCAGTTAATCTCCCTCAAGGGACTCCCCCTCACTTCAAACACATCACAGCATTTTTTCCACTTTCTGAAACAGATTTGGAAGTTCTCTTTCATGAATGTCTTTCATTGTGCTGTCATGGCTGCTTTCCTGTCCTGAACTGATTCAAAATGTTCACTTTTCATGGTCATTTTGATTTTGGGGAAGTGCCAGAAGTCACATGGTGTCAGATCCAGTGAGTAAAGTGGATAAAGGACATGACTGGCTTTTCAATGGATGATACCCGATAGCAGCATTCAGTGTATTTTTTTTACCACATCTTATTAAGACATAAAGTAGGACTTTCAGAACTGCTTCAGAAAGTGGCAAGAATGAAGGGATAAAACTATTCGAAGTAGGGGGTGATATTTTAAAGAAAATTAATGGGATTGTGTCTTGTACTGTAATTTTTTTATTTAAATATTCATGATATACCTTGATCACATCTCACAAAAAATTATTTTTTAGAGACACAGTGAGGCAAGGAACTTTAAAAGCTATAATTTGATAATTTGGCAGTTGTTACTAAGATTCTCTTTTTTCCTCTGCTTTTTGTCAGGCTTATACTAGACACTGAGTAAGCATTAGCAAGCAAGTGTCAATAACACAGATGCCCCCTCTTCTCAAAAACTGGGAAATGAATTCAAACAATGTGTCTCTGTTGCAAGGGAAATGCTTCAGAAGTGAAAGCGACCAGAAGAAAAGAAATAAACACAACTATCATTGACATAGAAAACAGAAAAACAATTTTGAAAACTGATGAACCCAAAAGCTGAGTTTTATTTACTATGAAAAACAAAATTTAATAAATTTTTTAAAAAGGATCTGAGATAAAGATGTGTTTTTTTTCTACAATGGAGTACTACTCTGCCATAAAGAAGGATGAGCTTGAGACATTCCTAGGTAAATTGAAACACCTTAAAACCATACTTTTAAGTGAAATAAATTGGACACATATATGTAAATACCACATTGTTTCTCAGGATGAGAATCCAAAAGTGCAGGGCGGAGTAGTAAGATGCAGAGAAAATAGCTTGTCTGAGAGATACCGTCTAAATGCAAGAACATACCATCTTGAGGAAGACAAAAAGGAGGGAAATGGGTTCTTTAGATCCAGGAAGAGTCTAAAGTCTGAATCGAACCCCACAGAGAGAATGAAAAGAAAACCTTCAACAAAGAAGGCAGTTGCTGGTGGTGCCTTCGCCCAGAGCCAGACTCACTGCATGAGAGGAACTGTGGAGCCTGGGGCACACGGTCGCAATGCTGGTGGCAGCTGGCAAACTCAGGGGCCTCTGCAGAGCCATTTGATGGTGGAGAGCGGCAGACGAGGACTGTGCTGGCTGGCGGTGAGTGCAGAGGGTTTAGTCCTTCCGTGGGAGATAGCGATTGGCTGGGAGTCATTTCTGGAGTCAGGCCAGATAAGCTTGGAGCTAAAACTGTTGCCAGCTTCCCCCAGCGGCTCCTAACTGGGCACAGACCTGTGGAGATTGCTTGAACTGCAGTGAGTCCAAGGAGTCCCTTCTCAGGGCAGACCTGTTAAGGTTCTCTACTACTCCATCCACAATTCCTGACCTGAAGTTATACTATAAAGCTACTGTGATAAAAAAACAGTGTGGTACCGGCAAAAAACAGACCCAAGGATCAGTGGAATAGATTAGAATATCCAGAAACAACTCCAGACATACTAAAGTACCTTATCTTTGACAAAGGTGCTAAACACTATCACTGGAAGAAAGATAGCCTTTTTAATAAATGGTGTTGGAAAAACCGGCTTTCCACATGCCAAAGATTAAGATTGGACCGATATCTTTCACCATGTACTAAGTTAAAATCTAAATGGATTAAAGATCTCAACATTAAAATAGAAACATTAATCTGCTGGAAGATAGAGTAGTTAAAACTCTTGAAGACATTGGTGTAGGCAAAGACGTTATGAATAAAAGCCAGACTGCACATGAACTATCGCAAAGAATCAACAAATGGGATCTCATCCTACTGAAAAGCTTTTGCACAGCAAGAGAAACCACCAACAGTGTGAAGAGACAACCCACAATGTGGGAGAAAATGTTTGCCAGTTGTCCCTCAGGTAAAGGATTAATATCAAGAACATATTAAACACTCAAAAAAATCAGTCCTCCAAGATTTAAAGACCCAATTCAAAACTGGGCATCTGAGATGAACACACACTTTTCAGATAAAGAAGTACAAACAGCAAATAAATACATGAAAAAATGTTCAACAACACTGGTCATTCAAGAGATGCAAATGAAAGTAACACTAAGATTCCACCTCACCCTAGAAATAATGGCTAGTATTAAGAAGGCAACCAGCAAGGCCAGCCTGCGCTACATAGTGTGACCCTGCCTCAAAAAACCAGGGCTGGGAGTTTGGCTCAATGGTTTAAGTGCCTGTCTGTCAGGCGCGAGGTTGTGAGTTCGATCCCCGGTGCCGCAAAAAAATAAAATAAAATAAAAGAAGGCAACCAATAACAAATGCTGGAGGGGCTGTGAGGAAAAAGGAACACTTCTCCACTGTTGGTGGGAATGCAGGCTGGTGCAACCACTGTGGAAGTCAGTGTGGAGATTCCTCAAAAAGCTAGGATTGGGACTTCCTCCAAGATGGCCGCCCAGATGACACCATGACAGGGAGGCTCCCTGAATATACCATCAAAATGCTGGAATATAAACTAATATAATAACAGAGAGAAGGAAAAAAGAGGGAGATGGGCCCTCTGGACCCAAGAAGAATCTAAAACGAGAACTGTAGCCCACGGGAAGAGTAAAAGAATGAAATAAAGGCGGAGACCAGCAGCACCTCTGTCTGGAGCCGAATCCAAACAGCGCTGCGACCCGAGCTGAGAAGGTACGATCCTGGTGCTCGTGATACGCGCTGGAGTTGCCGGTAGAATTGCTGCGGTGTGGCAGAATGGCGGAATGGCAGAGACGATGGTCGACCGTGGAGCGAGGTGATCGCAAGGGGGCGAGTGAGTGAACCCGGCGGCCCCCAGCCCCCCACCCCCGAGGGAGAGCAAGGGACAGCCATCTTGAGACCGGAACTGCACCTAATTAGGCACGGTTCCTGGAAGGCCGTGGTGGAAACTGCGCGGGTGCCCTGGGGGTGATAGAGGAGGTTTGGCAGACGGCCCTGTACAGTTTACCAGACAGCGGCCCCATCCTCTCGTGCACCGCAGTAGACATTTGCAGAGCAGAAACAGGCTTGGGAGAGGCAGTGGACCAACACGGCCTCACTGGCAAGCCCAGGAAAATGCCAAGACGGAAAGGCAGAGGGCGCTCTCCGGACTCTGATACAAGCAGAACCGATTCCGGGGATGCTAATGCTGAAATGGTTGGGAGTCCAAAAATTAAACTCTCAGAGGAGTTGACAACAGAAGTGGGCAGGCAACTCCACAAAGCTATGAAAGAAATTAAAGCAGCACTGTTAACCCAACTGAGAATTGAAATGAAACTCATAATCAGGGAATCGCTAAGCGCCTCTACAGGAAACATAGCAGGAAAGGTGGAGGATGAAAAATCAAAGGAAACTGAGAATGAAACAAATAAAGAATTAGAATGCATTAATCAGATTCAGAGAGATTACCAGGACATCAAAGACTCCAATAAAAGTTGGCAGAACCACTTGAAGGAAACTAAGGATAGACTTCCATATCTGGAAGAAAGAATGAAAACTTGGGAAAGAGAAAGGAGAGACTTTCTCAAGATAATTAGAAATCTGGAAGTGGCAGTGCAACGGCTGCAAGACAACCCAAGGAAACATAACTTACGAATAAAAGGTGTGAGTGAAAAAGCAGGGGTCAATACAAACCAAATTAAAAGACTATTTACAGAAATAATTTCAGAAAA
>RJWM01035440.1:0-18930 GCA_004363535.1 Dasyprocta punctata
AACTTGACCAAAACAGGCCTACACCCAGACATATAATAATCAAGATTCCAGAAATCCAACACAAAAACATGATATTAAAGGCTATTAGAGAAAAGAGACAGATTACCTACAAAGGAAGGCCCATCAGAATCACGACTGACTTCTCAACACAAATCATCAGATCAAGACGAGCTTGGGGGGAAATATTTCAAGCCCTGAATACTAAGATTTAATTCATGTGAATTTTTATACAATAAAATATGTGGAGAACTGATTAGTGAAAACAAATAATCTTTGCTTCTTACTTGGCTGTTCTTTGTTTGTTTTGGGTTTTTTTGTGTGTGTTTTTGAGACAGGGTTTTGCAATGCAGTTTGGGCTGGTCTTGAACTCACTTTGTAGCCCAGGCTAGTCTCGAACTCTCAATGATTCTCCTGTGTCAGTCTCTTGAATATTGAGATTACAGGTATGCGTCACCACGCCCAGCTTACATGGTTGTGTTTGTCAGTTATAAACCTTAAAAGGGGGGGAAAATGTACATGGAATACAAGGAAAACAGATAAGTACAAGAAATAATTTTTTACCTGAAGACTTTCCATGTTAACCATTTTGATTATCAGAAAATAATGATGAAAACAACTGGCTGAATTTTCTCAGATCATATAAGAAAAGAAACATTGCAGTTATTTAGATTTCATCATCCTTTCAATAAATATTGATATCTGCCTTGTGTCAGGCCCCATTTTGGGTTGGAGAGAGATGCTTCTTTTTGTCTTTTGGGAATTAATAAATTGGAAAGTACCTTTATTCTCTCCAAGTATCAGTAAAACTTTATATCTCTCTGGATAGAGGAGAGTATTGCACTTTTCTGGGAATTTTTGTTTAGTTTTGAGATAGGGTCTGACTACACTCTAGGCTGGCCTTGGAGTATGTGGCCCAGGCTGTCCTCAAATTTGTGATTCTCTTACCTCAGTCTCCTGAGTGCTGGGATTATAAGCACGCACCACCATGCCTGGCTTGTGCTTTTCATTTTTTACCCAGTTTTCTGCAGTAAATGTGCTTTTATTTTTAAAGTCGGGGGAAAATTACTACATAAAACATGATGAGCTTCACCATACCTGGAGTGGGCAGGTGAGGCACAGGTTGACTCCCACTGTATTTGGTCCCAGAGCCTTCCCACCACTGCTGTCACCAAGGGCCCTTGCTGTGTACTAGGAATAAGGCCAGGACTCCAGGCCTGAGCCACCAGCCTCCCTGAACACAGCCAACAGTTGGTGCCTATGGCTGGACCAGACCAGTGGTCACAGGAGCCAGACCATGAATGGTCTGGTCAGGGGCAAAGATTTTACCAAAACTCAGAGAAATGAAGGACAATACAGCGAGTTTTTCACACACTTTAAAATAATCTTCTTCTTCTTCCTCTTCTTCTTCTCCTCCTCCTCCTCCTATTCCTCCTCTTCTTTCTTCCTCTTCTTCTTCTTCCTCTTTCTCTCCTCCTCCTTCTCCTCCTCCTCCTCCTCCTCCTCCTCCTTCTTTTTTTGAGACAGGGTCTCACTATGGAGTTCAGGCTGGCCTTGAGCTGACTTTGTAGCCTAGGCCAGTCTTGAACTTGCAACAATCTTGTCTCAGCTTCCCAAATGCTGGGATTACAGGCATGTGCCACCATGCCCAGCTTAAATATCTTCTTTTATGCATAGCTAAAATACAGTGATTTTTGGAATATAGTTAATATTTGATAAAAGTGAACATTAGAGGTTCTATTGCTATCCCTAAAATAAAAAAAATTTTTAAACTACTGACTCATGAAATCTCAGAATGTGGGGACATGGGCTGGATAACTTTGAAATATATTGTAATTATAAGGAAACGTGTGCTTCAGTGGAAAACCTTGCATTGTCTAGATAAGGCCTGCATTCTTTTTCTGTATAAGACCAGATAGTAAATATTTTGGAGTTTGCAGATTGCAGCTACTTATCTATCTCTACCTGTGTAGTGGAAAAGCAACCATTGACAATTTGTAAAGGGCTGAATGGGACTGTTTTCCAATAAAACTTTATTTACAAAGATGGAAAGTGGGACTGGATTCTTTTCTTTTTCTTTTTTCCTGTTTTTTGAGACAGGGTCTCACTTACTACATGCTCACTATATAGCCCAAACTGGTCTCGGACTCAAGATGATCCTCTTGCCTCAACCTCCCTAGTGCTGGGATATAAGCATGTACCACCACACCTAGCATAAGGCTAGATTTAACCTTCAAACAATAGTTTATTGATCTTAGTCATAAATTAACTCTCTTAAAATGACTGCATTGGGCCAGGGATTTAGCTAGGTGGCGTAACTGCCTGCCTGGCAGGTGTGAAGTTGTGAGTTCAATCCCCAGTACCTAAATAAATAAATAAATAAATAAATATAAAATGACTGCATTGATTGGTACAACCACTGTGGAAATCATTGTGGAGATTCCTCAAAAAACTAGTATTGGAGGTCCCATTCCACCCAGTTATTCCCCTTCTGGGTATCTTCTTAAAAATATTATACCACAGTGATATATGTGCACCCATGTTTATAGCAGCACAGTTTATAATAGCCAGGTCCTAGAAACAACCTAACTGCCCAACAACTGAGGAAAGGATAAAAAAGATGTGGTAAAAAATAAAGAAGACATGGTATTTTTATACAATGGAGTACTACTTAGCCATAAAGAAGGATAAATTGGACACTTTTATAGGTAAATGGAGGCACCTTGAGAACATACTCAGTGAAATACATAAGACACACATGTGTAAATATCATATTGTTTCATTAGTGTGACAAGCTGAAAGAAAAAACATGTATATGTGTATGTATATGTATGTTAAAAATAAGACAGTTATCCTACTAATTTCTCTGAGTTGGCTGAAGGGAAAAATTTGTACTGGTATTGTTCAGACAATTGAAAGCAGATGTCTTGTGCTCTGGGTGAATGATTTGGGGATGACAGTGTGCAATGTATGTACCATTGTTGCCCCTTGATTGACCTTTTTCTTCTTCAGCTTCTTCTTCTTCTCTTTCTTTTTATCCTTGAAAAAAATGGATTTGAAAAAACAAAAAAAAAATTAAATAAATAAATAAATAAATAAAATGACTGTATTATATGAGTTTGTGGGCGATAGTCCAAAAGTCTATAAATTGTAGAGAATCAGTGGAGATGCAAAATAACTGTCAACTGTAAATGTGCAAATGGGCCCTTGCCTCTGTGTTAGTCTCCTCAGGCTGCCTTCACAAAGTATCATAGACTGAGTGACTTAAACAACACAGACTTGGAGGCTGAGGGAGTAACTTGGTGGTGAAGCACTCGCCTACCATGTGGAAGGCCCTGGGCTTAACCCCCAGTGCCACAAAAACAAAAGCAGAAACAAAGAAAGAAAAAGAAAACACCCAGCAGTTTGTTTTCTCACTTTCGGAGGTCTGAGGTCTGAGGTCAAGGGCTGGTTTCACCTGAGGTCCTGCTGCATCTCTCCCGGTCTTCCGCAGCATGCATCCTAGTCTCCTCCTCTTACAAGGAAACCAGTCCTGGATTGGGGTCCACCATAATGACCTCATTTTAAATTAATTATCTCCCTAGAGCTCCTATCTCCAAATACTGAAGTACTCGGAGTTAGGGGGAATTTAGGAGATACAGTTCCACCCAGGACATCCCCTAAGTCAATTGTATGTCCATTTGCTTGTTCATTTTAACATTCCTTTACTCTATATAAATTGGTAATTTTTTTCCACTTACCTGAGCTTGTTGTAACACCACCAATTTCCTCATTACTAGGCTAAATCTTTAACATGTGTTCAATCTTTATTTCTGTACAACGATCATGATTTTACCTTTATTTGAGGAATATCCATTAACACAACTCAGAATATCACAACAAGACCAAGGAATCTGAAGCCTATTTTTGAAATTCTGATTCCTTAAGTAAAAGTTCTCAGCGAAATCCTCCTTCCTATGTTTTCTTCAAAGCTCACAGTGGACAGACAAACCCCTAAACAGAGGGGGGCTGGCAGGGTGGCGGTGACCCCAGGATGCAGCCAATATGTCCCTGGGAGTCTGGTGAGGGTGCAGGAGCCAGCTGACGTCGTGTTATTTTTAAACCGATGCACCCCTCCCTGCCTCTCCCAGTCTGCGTTGCCAGCTGTCTTGTCCATTCCTGCACCCTGTTCCTGCATGCAACAGGAAAAGCTGTTGGGGAAGAGAGAAACAGAGAGAAGAATGCTAGGAGCCAGAAGAACAAAATATCTGTCAGCAACACGGTGTACAAGCCCGGGACCATCCAAGGCAGGCATCTTTCATGCCACCCTGCACCAGCAAGTCCTTGCTCACAGCTGCCAGATAAAATGCAGGTTGGCCAGTTACTTATGACTCGCAGAAAAACAATGAGTGACTCTTTTTTTTTTTTTTTCTGGTGTGCATCCCAAATGCCACATGGGACATAATGTACAGTAAAAAATTATCTCTAGTCCATGGGTACAAACAATCGACTGAGAATAATCTATGCCCAGGAGCAATGAAAATACAGAGAACCTGCGAGCAGACACAGTGCTCATTTGGGTTGTTTGAATCTGACACGAATCTATTGGCACCATCCTTGGGAACACTTCTGGGTATCTTTTTGCAGTGAGCCTCCAGGCTTGTTCTCTCCCAAAGAGAGGTGGCCAGCTGGTCAGGGCCAGGGTTGCCACCACAGCACCAATGCCACCATTGCTACTGATAATAATATGACAAAGCTTCTCCTTTAAGAGCACGTGCTGGGTGTCAGGCCCTGTACTTGGCACTTTTTCACAGACTTCTTCCAATGCTCACAATGATCAAAATCAGTAGGTATTATCCACATTTCATAGATGAAGAAAGCAAAACTCCAGAGGTTAAGTAACCTTCCTTAAAACACTGTAAGTATTAACCCAGGTCTAACTGATAGCACTTAGCAATAGGGTTAACTGGTTTCCCAAGGTAGCAACAGCTTCTCTCCCTGTTCCCTAAAATATTTCCCAACGGGCTCAGAGAAGAGTTAGTGGAGTAAGTTCAAATAAGAAATCATTTTTAAAACTACATTTTATTGTCCCAGTGGGCATAGTGGTGCACACTTGCAATCCCAGCACTCTAGAAGGCTAAGGGAAGAGGATTGAAAGTTCAAGCTCAGGATGAGCAACTTAGCAATTAAGCAAGATCCTGTTTTAAAATAAAAAAAATAAGAAAAGGGGATGTAGCTCAGTGTAAAGGCCTTGGGTTCAATTCCAGTACAGGGCTACTAAATTGCCTAGCAGGGTTGAAGTGAGTAAGACACTACAAAGGACACATATTTAAGGTGGTAGTCATTCTCCCCCATGTGTGCAGTGTGGGGACAAATCTAACAGGGAGTGCCTCCTTAACCTTTGTGCCCTACATTTATGGCATATTCCACTCACCCAATTCTGGTCCTGTGGACAAGGCAGCTTAGGTGTAGAAAGAAAACTTCTTTAGAAAACTACATTTCTTTGCATCCTTGGAAACAATCATCTATATTTCATTCATTCAATACATAGTCATTCAGGGTTTACCTGAATTAACCTAAAATTTCACCTTGTTGTAGGAAAGGAGTAAACACCCCAGGACAAACCAAGCCCATGTGAATATCTCCCCATCTAGATTGTTGGATGTTTTACATCTTACTTTTCAACAGATCTCCCTATTAGTCAATATGGAGCTATACTTTTTCCTGGCTTTCTTCTGTCAAGGGATAAACTTACAATGACTTAATTTAACATTCTTAATGGACTTTATTTTCTATTCCAGAATTGGTCAACCTTTCTTTCCATAAAATAGAATAAGTGTTCCAATGAGTCCATCAGAAATGAGTTTTATAGACAACAAAAGGACTGAAAATAACAGCAACAAAAAGAACAAAAAGCTGGTGTGGTAACACATGCCTGTCTCTAATGCCAGGAGGCTGAGGCAGGAGGCTCACAAGTTACAGGGAGTATGGGCTACATAACAAGGCCCTGTCTTTTAAAAAAAAAGAACAAAAAGCAGACAGATGATTTTGGAGTTACCTGTCTTACAAGACAGGGACAGAGAGACCGGATGGATTAAGAAAGTAACTGATTGGTAAACACTAGGATACTTCAGGTTACCTATTTTGTGTAAGGATTATGGCAGAGGACGCTTCATTATCAGGCTAATGGAAAGCGACCCATTTGGGAAGCTCAGCTGTGATATCTCTAATCCTGATTTCTCAGCAATTCAGATAAACAATGTGGTTTCAGCTTGATGAGGCAGAACTTCAGCCCAAGTGACTCCATTTTGATTTTTTCTTTTTCTTTTTCTTTTTCTTTTTGTTTCTTCTTCTTCTTCTTCTTCTTCTTCTTCTTCTTCTTCTTCTTCTTCTTCTTCTTCTTCTTCTTCTTCTTCTTTTCTTTTTCTATTGAGACAGGGTTTTACTACACAGTTCAGATTGGCCTTGAACTCACTTTGTAGCCCAGGCTGGCCTCAAACTCACAGTGATCCTCCTGCCTCAGCCTCCTGAGTGCTGGGATTACAGGCATGTGCCACTATGCCTGGCCTTCCATTTTGATTTTTAGCCTGGTCTACTGGGGCCTGGTAGAGTAGCTTAGCCCAAAATCATGGCCTCCAGTAACTTCTATTTAATGCTTGTTTCCTGTTATCTGATACCAAACCCACCTTTCTTGCTTCTCTTTGAAGAAATTCCTGCCATTTGTATGCTTTAGAGTCTCTGTTGTTAAGCAAGCTGTGAAGTCTGGACTTGTAAACCCCGCACTACCCCTCTCTGACAGTGGAAAGTTACAGCCAGGCTAACTGACAATGCAGATGGTGGTGAGTGTTGTTCTAACGAATGCCAGTGGGATGAGGGGGCGAGGGCGCATGTCACAACCAGTAACATGGCAGACAATGGTGAAAGAACAGCTCAACCGAACACACATTCCCATGCCCTTGTCTGCACCTCCTACAGAGGTCGGGGGGTGCCCTCCGGGCCTGGCCCCTGCTTGGTCTTGTTCTAGGGCTGGGCCCATAAAACAGCACCCAGATCCCACAGCTCCGCGCTGCTCTGTCCAGACACGCGGATTTCTCAACCTCGTGAGAGCTGCGTACCGCCGAGTCAGCACACACGCTATTCCAGTTCCCGGGCGGGCTGACCAGCGCGCTCACTGAGCCCCACGCTGCAGGTCTGGGACTCTCCGGTCACCTTGCCTCTCTACCTCCCCGCGCCACGCACCCCCCCTGTGCAGAGGGATGAAAAAAGAGACGGCAAATGAATCCCTCCATTTGATGGAGGAACAGGGACTTAGGGAGGCCAAAACCATTCACTGAAATGTGGATTCTCTGAGAATTTAAACAACATTCTCTCTGTTCACCTTCTCCCACTCTTCTTTTCCAGAGCCATGGCCCCGCTCAGGTCATCAGCCGTGAACAGTGCACTGAGTTGATGGCTTCGTCGGGTGTCACGATTTTGGAGGCACAGGGGGAGCAGACAGTATCGCCTTGCTGATGAGGCCAGTGTAGCCTTACAGGGTGAGAAGACAGGAGGACCACAGCAAAGACTGTAGTGCAAACTCCATCGCCCGGTGGGAGGGGAGCAGGGGAAGGCGCGGCCGCTTCCTCTGAGAAGAAGGGATGCCGAGAGAATGTGTGGGCTCTGCAGTCCCCTGCGCCACAGCCCTGAGCAGTCACGCTTACCTCCCAGGCTGCATGCACAGTGACGTCACAGGCACGGTGCACGTGTTCACACCACGCAAACAGGCAAATCCTACAAATCGGGTTTTTGGTCGTTGCTATTGTGTGAAGAATGCTTGTTTTAAGCTCTGACTTATCCCTGAAATATACCCTGGCTGGCCAGTGGTGCCCCTGCACAGAACCTGGTAGACTCTGCCTCGAGTTTTGATTCCATTTGCAGTGAGTGAGCAAGGCTGTAGGAGAGAAAGAAATCAACCGAGGGGTCACAAGCCATGGCCCACAAGCCATCAGTCACTAAGTAGAGTGGTGGAGAAATTAAAAACTGGGTGCAGAGCTACCGATATGTATTTAAAAGATGAGAATAAGAACATGGCTGGAAGTGGTGGTGCCCCCCTGTAATCCTGGCACTCTGGAAGGTTAGGGAAAGAGCACTGCAAGTTTAAGCCCAGCCTGAGTAACTGCGTGAGACCACCTCAAAAGTTATGCCCCCCAAAAAGTTTTGTTTTTGTGTTTTTTTGTGGCACCGGAGATTGAACTCACAACCTCGTGCCTAACAGATAGGCGCATAAGCCACTGAGCCAAACTCCCAGCCCCCAAAAAAGTTTTTAAAAAATATTTTTTAAAGGACTGGAAAGGTAGCCTTTAAAAAGCTATGGGTTAGAGAGTGTATTAATGTAATCCCAGCACTCGGGAGACTGAGGTAGGAGGATCGCTGGGAGTTCGAAGTCAGCCTGGGCTACAAAGTGAGTTCAAGCCCAGCCAACAGCACGAAACTTAGCTCTCCTTCCTGCCCGGCTCACACATGTTTTTGGGGAGCTATAGGGGCGAGGAAACACTGTTCTGTCACCTTGCTTCACAGACTACACATCAGCTCCTCAACCAGACCAATTTACATTGTTTAAAGCCAGTTGAAGGGACAAGGAAAAATCCTAGCCAGCCCTGTACATATCAACACATGGTAATAGGGCCAGGTTTAGCCAACATGGAGATCATTGCTCTTCTTTCAAGAAGAGTTGTCCAGTTGGTTCTCCACAGGATCTGCTGTCTTCTTCCGTGTCCACGATTCTTCCATATCTGCAATTATTCTGTGGAGATGTAACTATGAATTTCATCAGTGAGCAAAGTCTCTCCCCTGTTCCTGACCCTGACCCTGACTCTGACCCTGGCTCTGCCACAGGCCATCTGCTTTATGCCTCTTGAGAAGAACATGAGAGGAAGGAGAAAGGGGCCTATATGGCAGCTTACCCAACAGTCATCTCTCCTTCCCTGCACATAGATGCCAAATATTGCTCAGGGAAGACTTCCCTGGGGGAGAAATGTTCACTATTTATAACAATGAATAATCTAAGCCCAACATCTGCTTTGCCTGTGATTGGTTTAGGAATAGTTATGTGATCTCATCTTGGCCAATGAAAAGTAAGCAGATGCCTGTTAGGATACTTATTGGCTGTATTTTTTGACCTAGGAGAGAAATATATGAAATAAACCTCTTTTTCCATCTCCCTTTTAATTACCTTATAAGAGGATAATGGTGCCTGGCCCTGGGTAGCTATCCTGAGACCATAGGGCATGAGTTTGAAGACAGAGTTACACACACAAAGAGGCAGAGAGGGAAAGGGGAAATGGACTAGGTTCTTGAAGACATCACTGAGCCATCAAACCCACCAAAAGCCAAGAGACCAGCCTGCCTCGGACTTCTTTGGGTTTGTCTTTGTTGTTGTTTGTCTGCATGTTTGTCTGTTGAGACAGAGTCTCATCATGTAGTTCAGGCTGGCCTTGAACTCACTATGTAGCCCAGGTTGGCCTCAGACTTGCAGCAATCCTCCTGTCCCAGCCTCCCAAATTGTTGGAATTACATGCTTGTATCACCATGCCCGGCCTCCCTTAGACTTCTTAATAGACCTCTTTAGGATTTCATTTAACTCTGATAGTAAGGTCTCTGATTCTTTGCTGTCAAACATGTTTAAAGAATAAAAAGAGGGGTTGAGGGTGTAGCTCAGTGTCACAGCACTTGCTTCACATGTGCAAGGACCTGGGTTCGATCCCCAGCACCAAAGGAATCTTCTTTTTCATTCAACAATCTATTAGAAGCATCCGACCATTCAAAAAGTTCCTTGTTCATAACCTTTTTACAACTGCATTCCACTTCATAGATGCACCATCATTTATATGACCAATCTTCTGGAGATCTGTTTTGTTTTGTTTTGTTTTGTTTTGTTTTGTTTCTTGTCTTTTGTCTTTCTGAGATGGGGTCCCACTGTGTTGCCCAGGCTGGCCTCCAATTTATGATGCTCTCTCCGTAGCCTCCCAAGTAGCACAAATGACAGGTGTGCACCACTACCCTTGTTTGGATTATCAACACGTTCCTCAGTTTTTCCTTAAGCAACATGCTTGTAGTTCTCTTATGCTATCCCTAATTACAACATGTCATTGTCCTAGACATGGAATTTGGGGGCACACATACTGTGAAGATTCCTGATAAATTCTGCCAGTTAACCTCTTGGAAGTTTGTACCAGCTCACAGTTCCTGCGGCTGTAGACCGAGATCTTCTGATAAGATAACAGAAAATAGGCAGTATTCAGGGACTGGTGGGGAGCTATCTCCTTGTTGATTATTGCTGACTTGTCATGTGTCAAGGACAAGGATCACTTGTCCACCTCACTATTCCTATTAGTCAAATGTAAAGAACCAGCCATGGTGGTATATTCCTGTAATTCCTGCTCATAGGAGGCTGAGGCAGGAGGATTGCCATGTGTTCAAAGCTAGCCTGGCCATATAGGGAGTTTAAGGCCAACCTGGGCTTCATAGTGAGACTAGTCAAGAGAGAGAGAGAGAGAGGGATGCAAAGAGTAACTAGATTTTTAAGGCCAGTTTCAACTGTATCTGATCCAACTCGCTCATTTTATAGGTGAGCAAATTTAGCCTCAATATCACACAGCTGTTTAAAAACTGATACTTCTGGCTAATTTGTGCTACAGAGCTATTGTGATGTCACAGCTTTGATGACAATTGGTAGCTAATGTCTGTTGAGTATTTACTTCATATTTCAATCAACTAGTCATTTGATCTCTCCCTAACCCCATATCATTGATACTATTGCATTTAAATCAAAGGAGCCCCGTGCTGGGGATTTAGTTCAGTGGCGTAAGCGCCTGCCTGGCAGACGCAAGGTTGTGAGTTCGATACCCACTACCAAAAATAAAAATAAATAAAAAATAAATAAATCAAAGCGGTTCCAAGGACACAAATACTTTGAGGATCCAGGTTCAATTCCTGGCAGACAGGTTCCAAAGCCCACATTTAGCCATAGATAATCAGCACACCTCTAACCTTTGAGGGGATTTTTTTAATGGTGTTGGGGACAGAAGTCAGAATCTCACTCATGCTAAACATGTACACTACCAGTGAGACACACCCTCAACCCTAGGAAGGGAAATTCTATCTGTAAGTTCCTTTTAGACCCAGTCAGTCTCCACCCAAATTTCCAGTCACACATGTGTGAATGGGAATCTGGGGCCTGCTATTCTGTGTCACTGCCCACCCCGACACCTGTCACCCCAACACTGCTCACCTCTGCCTGTGGAAAGATTTTTTTTAATCTAACTTCATAGGTTTTCAACTTCTTTTCTGATGATAGAAAGTATCATTTTTTGAAGCAAATTCACTCAGAGTATACTCTGGGAAGGACCATGTTTTCAGTTTCCCTCTCCTAAATCTTGTCAGTTGGACATTGAGACTTTGTAGCTCTGTGATAATCCTGGAAATGAGAGACACTCACCCATTGTGTGTTGTGAATGGTTACTAATCGACAGCTCTTCCTGGGGTCTTCCTGTCTGAAGAAAAATGCCTTGGCTGCCCCCGGGCTATTATTGGTTAAAACAATTAAAGTGCTCAAAATAGCAATAAGGAAAAGTTACTGGCCCTGGAAATAATGTGACCCTCAAATAATGTCCTTTGGAGCCCTTCTTGGCCCTTGGGAGCAAACCAAGGCAGATCTTCTACTTTGAAGGTAGAAAACCGTAGTGAATCTCATGGTGACCCAGTGACAACTGTGACTTAGCTGCTGGCTGGGCAGAGGGGTCATGTCCACAGTCCTCCAGAGAGGGCCACAGACAGTGGACCGGCCTGTAATAAAAGTCCTTGCTTCAACCCTTTCCCTTTCCAGGCCTAACCCACAGTTATAATTCTGAAAGAGAACATGATCATTAAAGAACAAGGCAACCACAGCCAGATTATAATCTTATAACATTTTTTTTCCAGAAAGGAGAACCCCACCTTATGAATCATCCAACCACTATTCTTTGTTTGCATTTTCTCAGCTCCTTTTCTGAGTTCTATCAATTGCCTTTTTTTTTAATACTTGAGGGAAAACTTTGCTTTGAATTAACCCTGTTTCTAATGCCAAAGCCTTCCAGCAATACAACCCACATGAATTAGAGTCAACATGTTCTGTGATATCCAGGACTGACAACTAAGGACAGACAGCCTAGGCATCCTTGATTTTCTCCTCAGCATGAGTGGAGCCATTCACATAGCTCCCACAGGAGAGTCTGCTAGCTGAGCCACAGGGATGAGTGAATCTATCTCTTGCATATCACAGAGATTCTGTTCAGTACAAATTATAGGAGGCTATTGTTTTGGACCAAGCTCCTACACTAGGCCCAGCCAACCAGGGCCAAAATCAAAATTGAGTCACTCATGCTAATATTCTACCTTACCAAGCAGAAACTAAGCTACTTACCTGACCTTCTAAAAAGTCAGGATTCAAGGGCCGGGGAGTTTGGCTCAGTGCCTTAAGCGCCTGCCCTGGCAGGCGCAAGGCTGTGAGTTCAATCCCCGGTGCCGCACAAAAAAATAAAAAAATAAAAAAATAAAAAGTCAGGATTCAAAAGATCACAGCCAGCTGGGCATGGTGGCGCACGCCTTTAATCCCAGCACTTGGGAGGCTGAGGTAGGAGGAGCGTTGTGAGTTCGAGGCCCACTTGGACTATAATGCGAGCACAAGGCCAGCCTGAGATACATAGTGCGACCCTGCCTCAAAAAACTAGGGCTGGGTGTTTGGCTCAGTGGCATAAGCGCCTGTCTGGCAGGCACGAGGCTGTGAGTCGATCCCCGGTGCTGCAAAAAAAAAAAAAAAAAAAAAAAAAAAGATCACAGCCAAATTTCCCAGGAAGGCCAGTTTCAATTGGATTGATAATGAAGTACCCTCTCTGCCTTAATCCTTACACAAGATAAATAACCTGAAACAGGCCAGGGATAGTTCAGTGGCACAGTGTCTGCCTAGCAAGTGCAAGGTCCTGAGTTCAATTCCTGCTCCAAAAAAAATCCTGAAGTAACCTGATGCTTATTAACTATTTTTCTGTTCTGTCTCCCTGGCCCTGATTTACAAAGGAAAGTAATTCTAAAATGACCGATCTCTATATTTTTGTCTTGCTTTTTTTAGTCCTTTTTTGTTTATAAAAACCACCTCTTCTGGACCCCTTGGAACGCTTACTCTACTTTATGGATTAAAGTATTGCTTAATTCCAGAATAAAAAGTTAAACAAATTAAAATTGTAACTCTGACATTTGATCTCAGGCATGGCCTCTGGCTATCTAACTCTAAAACAGGGGAATTTCTAATAGTGTATCTTCCCCCTTTTCTTTCCTAAGTGTTTGTTTGTGGTAGGGGGCACTCTACCACTGAGGTGCATTCCCAGCCCTTTTTATTTTTTATTTTGAAACAAGATCTCACTGAATTGCTAAATTGCCCATGCCAGATTTGAACATGTGATCCTCCTGCATCAGCATCCCTCAGTGCTGGGATTACAGGTGTGCACCACCACATCCACCCTGTTTTTTCATTTTGTTTTTTATTGCAATCCCAGACCTCACTATTTACATGCTAGGGTAGTGCTTTACCATGGAGCCAAACCCTTAGCCCCCGCCCTGAGCTTAAATTCCTTGCCAGGACTAAAGGAGATAAGTAAGTGAACAGCTTTATGACTCATCAGTTCCAGTTCATCTTCTCTTTCTGCCCCATCACAGATTTACTTCATCTACCACAGTGGCTCAAAAAGTGCAGACTTCCCAGCTCTCAAGAGGCTGAGGCAGGAGGATCGCTGTGAGTTCAAGGCTAGTCTGGGCTACAAAGTGAGTTCAAGTTCAGCCTGAACTGCAGAGTGAAACCCTGTCTCAAAAAAAAAAAAAAAAGTGTAGGCTCACAGGGGTCCTGGATCCCATCACTGATGCACATCACCAATAGTGAGTTTTTGGGTCAACTTTGACTTCCCCCAGGAAACACTTGTCTTTTTTCTTTCTAAACCTACGCAGATACAAGAAGACAGACAGCCAGGTGCAATAGTCCACACCAGTAATCTCAGCTACTCAGGAAGCTGAGGTGAGTGGCCTGGAGTTCAAGATCAAATTGGACAGCATAGCAAGATCCTATCTCAAAAAAAACCTGCAATTTTTAAACTGAAAAACTATATACAGCACTGAAAAATGCACATTTAGTATATAAGAATGCAGGTTTTAGTTTTAGTTTTTAGTTTTTGGTATTGAGGATCAAACTCATGACCTCACACTTGCCAGGCAGGTGCTTATGCCACTGAGCTAAATCCCCGGCCCAAGAATGCAGTTTAAAGAGAGATTTTAAAATAAAAATCCATGTAATTCCCTAACAGATTAAGAAATAGCTCATGATGTGAGTCACAATAAACTTTCTCTTAATGAAAAAGCAACAAGGGGCTTATTGCCAGCTCCCAGAAGCCCCCACAAGCCCTTCCACGAAAGGTAATCACTATTTGGACTTTTATGGAGACCATTTCTTTACTTTTCTTTACAGTTTACCACTTAACAGGCATTTATTTCTAAACACTACAGTTACCTTTTGCCTATTGCTGAACTTGACACAAACAGGGTCATTCAGTTTGTACTCTTCAGTTAGGCATCTTTCGCCCGGAGATGTGTGTGTGTGAGCGAAGCCCTGGGCAGTATGAGGTGCAGCCTGGTTTTGTGTTGCTGTGTAGTATTCCACTGCTCAATGACGCCATGATTTGTTTATCTGTTCTAATGTTGATAGATTTGGAAATTGTTCCAATTTGGGGCTGTGCTCATAACAGAGTTTTGAAGACTCCTTGGGTACTGAGGCCAGTGGCCATTTTTATAAATCCACAGGTGTGCTCTACTTCTCTACTGTCCAGAAACAAAGTTTTCCCTACATACACACCCAATCTCACCCTTACTTCCTTATCTGCTATTCAGCCTGGGAATATTAAAGCGTTACTATGCAGGCTGGGAACCACAAGCTATTAAAGAAATAGGAGGTCAAAGACTTTCCGGAGGCCTCCCTTCCTTTCTACTTCAGATTTGACTTCTGATAACAATAGCAGCAACAACAAAAAAATACTTAAAAGCATAAAAAGAATTCTTATTCATTTCCTTCAGGTCTGAGTGGGAAATCGGGGAGACAGTGCTGAATTTGTCGGTTCGGCGGCAAGGCTGGGCCCAAAGTCTTAAAGGCCTTGAGCAGGGAGAGGAGTCCACTGCCACACAGAAGCTGAGGAGAGGTGGCGGGCAGGGCCCTCTGCTGTCTGGGCTTCTGGTCTTAGCCAGGCCTGATCCTCGGCCTGATTTCAGGACAATTTGGAGGGGCCAGGGCCGGCACAAAGGGGCTCTTGCAGCTGTAAGCCATGCAATAAGCATCAGCTTGCTCACACAGCCTGGCTCAGAAAATATGGGCCTGGGGAGCTGAACCTGCTCTCTGGCTTATTCCTAAAAGTGCCCTTAAGAGAAGGTTGTCCTGTGTGACTGCCCATCAGGGCTCTGGGCTGGGGCCCTGGAAATGGAGGGCTTGGGTAGAGTAAGACTTGCCTGCAGGATTCCTGGGGCTAGGGATATAGCTCAGCAGGTACAAGCACCTGCCTGGCAAGTGCAAGGTCCTGAGTTTGATTCTTGGTACCAAAAACAAAAACAAAAAACAAAAAACCTGCAGGCTTCCTGGGTCATCTAAAGGAGTCTTCCAGTTTCTAAGGTTTGTTTTGGATTGCCATTGTTTCAGTGTCTTGGACTTAAATTCTTTCAACAATCCACTATTGGCTGCAACATAATTGGCACCATCTTTTTGGAGGGCAGTTTAGTAATGAGAATCAGAGGCCTGGAAATATGCTTTCCTGTGATCTGGCAGCTCCACTTCTAGGAAGCCGTCCTAAGGAAATAATCAGACAATAGACACAAGAATATTCACCACGGTATTGTTTATAATATGGAAAAGCTGGCGACAACCCAGTCACAAGAAGGAACCAATTAAATAAATTCCCATACATCTTTATAGTAATGTTATCAAAGACTATTTAATGATAAGGAATGATGTTTACTCACCAGAGAGAAAAACATATTACAAAATGATTTCAACAATATGATTCCAAAGGGGGATTAAATGCTGGAAAGATATATATCTTTATAGAAACATACAGCTGGGCTCAGTGGTGAATGCCTATTATCCCAACATTTGGGAGACTGAGGCAGGAGGATCCTTGCAAGTTCAAGACCAGTCAGAGCTACAACATGAGCTCAAGGCCAGCCTAAACTGTATAGTGAGACCCTGTCTCAAAAAGACAAAAAAAAAAAAAAAAAGAGAAAGAGAGAGAGAGAGAGAAACATATCTATAGATTAACGATTGATACATAGTTATGGGATTAGTATATATGACTTATAATATTTTCAAATCTTTACTTTCTATTGCAAAAGTAAGATTTGCTCATTGAAAAGAAATCAAAGTCAAATTTCAGGTTATATCTGTCTTTATTCAAGACCACTCCTTGGAGGTAACCACTATCAACATTTTGGTGTATTTCCTTCCAAACCTATTTAAATTTTCAACTTATAAGGATTTATAATCTACAAAACAAACATTTCTTGATTCTTGCAATAACCCTGGTAGTATAATGTTTTTATTTTTCTGATTTTATAGCTGAAGAAATAGGCTCAAAGTGGTTAAATTTGAAACCTAATCATTATATTCTCAAACACAAAATCTCTCATCCCTACAGAGCTGTGTCCTTGCCTGCCCCTCATTCACTGTAATATATAGGTTCTTGGTCCTTTGGGAGATGAGATTCGGCGAAACTGTTCCAAGTGATGGCCTTCAAACCCCCCTCTCTCTGCTACACAGTGAAAGGAGGCCCCCCAGCCCCCTCCTAGTGACCTCTGTGATAGGACCCCTGTTTTTCCCCAGGAAACTCCAGTTACTTCATGGGGCTGAATCCTCCCCATCTGCACCTCAAATTTTCTGGCCCCAGTCTCTCTTCTGTGTCCAAATCCTACTGGCGGTTCCTGGCAAACATAACAGAATCGGTGCATAGGGCTGCAAACAGCACTCTCTCTCAGGGGACGTGCAACCATGAAGAAGGAAAAAGGAGTCTTGCCAGGGCTGGACAAAGGGCCAGCGTTGATAGCCAGTTGCCAGGCCACAAACAGAAAATGAGTCAGGTGAACTGAGGACTGAAGAAATTAAAAACAAAAACAAAATCGGTCCATAAGTGGCTGGTGTGTTAGGGTGAGGATGTTGGTGTTGGGCTGTACCCAACACTTAGCCCTGCGTAGACTTGGGTCAGACAGTCTGGAACATACAGACATCCACTTATTCTTCCACATAAGAACACTTCCAAATCTTTGTGTGTGTGTCCCCACCCCATCATGACTCACCTTCATCCTCTACTGTAAACATCCCTACAAGGACTCAGTTACCATCCAGTTAATTGACCATCCAGCTGATTTTTTTTTTTTTCAGTGCTGGGGATTGAACCCAGGGCTTCACACACACTAGGCAAATAGTTTATCATCTGACTGCATCCCCAGTATAGTTAATGTTTCTTGATATAAGGTGTGTGGGATCGCTTTGTGTGTGTGTGTGTGTGTGTGTGTGTGTGTCTTTTTGAGACACGGTCTCACTATGCATTCAGGCTGGCCTTGAGCTCACTTTGTAGCCCAGGCTGATCTCCAACTTGCAATGATCCTCCTCCCTCAGCCTCCTGAGTGATGGGAGTACAAGCATGCACCTGGCTCATTTTCTTATTAATTTTTTTAAATTAGCACGCTCATTAATCACTGGAAAAAACATTTCTGAGCTTTGTACACTGGAAGTGAGGCACCTCCATTTCCAAGAGACAATAAATAAAAGACATCATAGGAGCTTGAAGTTCAGGGGAGAGGTCCAGGCCAGAGATAAAAATATGGAAGCCAGCAGGGCATGGTGGCACATGCTTGTAATCTTAGCACTCAAGAATACTGAGGTAGGAGGAGGACAAGTTTGAACCCAGCCTGGGCAATTTAGTGGTTTAGCAAGATTGTGTCTCAAAATAAAAAATTAAGATCACCAGCACTCAGGAGGCTAAGGCAGGAGGATTGTTGTGAGTTTGAGACCAGCCTGGGTTACAAAGTGAGTTCAAGGCCAGCCTGAACTGCATAGTGAGACTCTGTCTCAAAAAACAGGGCCAGGGATTTAGCTCAGTGGCATAAGTGCCTGCCTGGCAGGCACGAGGTTGTGAGTTCGACCCCTGGTACAAAAAAAAAAAAAAAAATTAAGACCAGTGTGAAGGCCCCAGGTTCAATCCTCAGTATAGCAGTCACACACACACACACACACACACACACACACACACACACACACAGAGGCATCAGCAGAGAGATGACATTTAAACCTTGAGATTAGATGTGAGCCCCTATTGAGTGTGCTTAGAGCCCAATGATAATGCAACCTTTAGACGTTTGAGGGGTGCAAGGAGGCTAAAGAGGACTGGTCAGTGAAGAGGAAGGAGTACCTGGCAGTCAAATGAACAAAGTGCAAAGTGAAAAAATGGAGATCCTGAGCATCTGCTGCTGAAAACGTTGAGTAGCATGGGAAACACCAGTGGATGTGGGGGCAAAAATGTTCTAGGGACATTGACAACAGCTATATCCAGAGAGGAGAAGGGATAAAATATTGGCTGGAATGGGTCCAAGAGAGAAGAGGAAGATAGGAAGAGAGGACACAACATGTGGCTAACTCCAGGTATATCTCTATAAAGGGAAGCAAAGAAATGCAGAGGCAGATAAGGTGGAGGAAAGTTTTATTTTTTGTGACAGGAGAAGTTGCATGGTGCTTGCATACTGCTGTGAATAGTCAGGACAGAAAACTGCTGACAGACAGGGCAGGTACCCAAGCGCAATAAGGGCTCATGTCTCTCGAAGATATGGAAGCACTCATAGCCACTTTTATGCATATTATAAAAAAAA
>RJWM01035441.1:0-18926 GCA_004363535.1 Dasyprocta punctata
ACCTGTCAGACAGGCACTTAAATCACTGAGCCAAACTCCCAGCCCTGGTTTTTTGAGGCAGAGTCACACTGTGTAGCTCAGGCCGGCCTCGCTTGTGTTGTAGCCCAAACCGGCCTTGAACTCACAACGCTCCACCTACCTCAGCCTCCCAAGTGCTGGGATTAAAGGTGTGCGCCACCACGCCCGGCTCTCATGAAGAACTTCTGCCAACTTTATTTGGTGTGGAAGGTAGTGGGAGGTTGAACCCAGGGCCTTAGTTCTAAGATAATCCCCTTATTTTGAAGGTCATTTTCCTTTATTGAATATAAAACCATGTAATATGAACTTGGGTAATAAAATGGAAGTGAAGCAAAGCATGGTCTTGGCACATGTCTGTAATCCCAGCACTCTGGGAGGCTGAGGTAGGAAGATTGTAAGTTCAAGCTCAGCCTGGGTGACTCAGTGATTTATTAAGACCTTGTCTCAAAACAGAATAAAACGGCTGGGAATGTGTTAGCTTAGTGTGAAGGTCCTGGGTTCAATCCTTAGTACAGTACTTCCACAAAAAGAAAATCTTGAAGTTCAAAACTTAATTCAGTGGTGGAGTATATATGTTAAACATGGATGAAGCCAAGAGTTCAATTCCCAGGACCACAAACTAAAATTTATTCAAAGTTTTACTTATCTGTACATATAACACAGATTGTGGATGTTGTTGCCATGGATTAAACCCATGGCCTTGTACATGCTAATAAGCATGTGCTCTACCACTGAGCAAAAAAAACCCCCACTATCAGTTATAAAGTAACAAGTATTTTTAAAGCCACCCTGTTAACACATACTGAGGATACTGTTTTGGAAAGACAGAGTTAGGAAATAGTATATAACCTATGCATGTAAAAGATTGTAGATTAAGGTATGCTAACAATCAGAAGTCTCAATAGGTATGGTAGCATACACAAATAATCACCAAGGCAGGGAGATCTCAAATTGGAGGCCAGGTGGGGCAAAATAGACATCTGCCCCACCACCAAACCTGCTAACTAGACTGGGGATGTAAACTCTTGGATCGTGACGGTTTTCCTGTCTCAGCCTGTGCTGTAGCTGTCTTTCTCTTTCTCATTCATATGTAGTATTGGGGGATAGAACCTCAAGCATGCTAGGCAAGTACTATACAACTTTTGGGTTGATTGATTGATTGATTGATAGATAGGGTCTTTCTTTGTAGTGCAGGCTGGCCTTGAACTTGCTTAAGTAACCCAGGCTGCCTTCAGGTCACAATGATCCTCCTACCTCAGCTTCCTGAATGCTGGGATCATAGGAATGCACTGTCACACCCAGCAAATGCTCACCTACTAATTTCAAATCCTCTGCCTTTTTAAAATTTTTGTTTTGATCCAGGATCTCCCTGAGTTGCCCAGGCTGTTTGGAATTTGGAATAGCCCTGCATTAACCTCTGGAATAGCTAGGATTATATGCACGCACCACAGCACACTTGACATATACAGTCTTTATTGCCAATTAACTGTACTTGAATGTGTTTGCTTTTTAATGAGTTTTATTGTTTTTGTTTGTTTTTTGAAGTACTGGGGATTGAACTCAGGGCCTCAAACATGCTAGGCGAGCTCTACCACTGAGCTATGTCCCCTGGTTTTAATGGAATGGGCATTAACTGATTAAAAACTTTTTCCTTTTTCTATGCAATCTGGGAATCAAACCCAGGCAAACACTGTACCACTGACCTATGTTCCTAAGCCTAACGCATGATTGTTTGTTTGTTTTTGAGACAAGGTCTTCTCTCAATTCAAACTGGCTTTGATTCACTGGCTTCCTATTCCAAAGTGCTGGGATTCCAGGCGTGCACATCATATCCTGTTTTGTTTTTATTTTTGGTTTCAGTTTTTGAGACATGTCACCATGCAGTTCAGGCTGACCTTGAGCTCACTATGTAGCCCAGGCTGACCTGGATCCTCCTGCCTCACCCTCCCAAATGCTAGAATTACAGGTGTACCATGCCCAGCAGTCACAGTGGTTTAAAAAACATAATTTTTATAGATGGTTTGAGTTCCAGAAGCCAACAATGTAAAGAGAGAAACATTAACAATTCTGAGAAAAAGGTAAATATTGTATAGGTTTCTTCTAGTGTATTTTGGATATAGGTTCAGAAGAGTAAAAGACGAAGTTGTAAAAAATTTAGTTTTTAGCCAGATATGATGGTGTAGGCCTGTTAATGTCATCACTGTGGGGAGGCTGAGGCAGGAGAATTGCAAGTTTGACCCCAGCCTGGGCAAATCAGCAACTTACTTGAAATCCTGTCTCAAAAGATTGGAGGGCAGGGGAAGCTGGAAATACTCTTCAGTGGTGGAATACTCGCCTAGTTTGTGGGAATCCCTGGGTTCAATCCTTAGTATAAGTAGCAAAACTGTATAGTTTAGTGTAAAAGCCTGTGTTCATTCCCAATATTGCTGCCCCTTCTAAAAGAGACTTAATACTTTAAATGTAGTAGTTACTGTAAAAATGAAGTTTCTGTTTAAAGTATAGTGAAGTACTTCAAAATAACCAGTGCTGTATAGTGGAGTAGAGAAATACATTGCTTGCATCCTGCACTTTGGAGATTATGTAAATGCTCAGTTAATAAACTTGAGTTTGTTTTATTTTTCTCTTTGTAGGCAGCCTGCTTCTGCAAAGTGGTATGATCGAAGGGACTATGTCTTCATTGAATTTTGTGTTGAAGATAGTAAAGATGTTAATGTAAATTTTGAAAAATCCAAACTTACTTTCAGGTAAATTTACTGTTTTATGTAATTACGTTTAAAATCTTATTTCAGAAGACTGAATATTCTGAGGGGTTTTTTTTGTTTTTTCATGCAGTTACTAGTAATCTTTGAAGAAGCTTATTTCTTTTTCTTTTTTTCTTTTATACAGTTGTCTTGGAGGAAGCGATAATTTTAAACACTTAAATGAAATTGATCTTTTTCACTGTATTGATCCGAGTGTAAGTAGTCTTAATGCTTAAATCCTGATTTAAATATGAGAAAATGGACAAACTTCAAGTATTTTTTAGCAGTAAGCACTAATTTTGGTTTAGCAGTTCAGGATTTACTAGATATATTTATACTACTTTGTAGTATCTTTCTCCCTTCCTCTTCATATTCTTGTCATCACTGTTTGGACTCAGCAGTACACTTAAGGCTTGTCCTGAGAATCTTTAAGCCATTTTGTGGTCTTAATATGCTCAGTTAGATTTTTGAAGGTATTCTATTCACCTCATTCAGCCAAGAAAAAAATGATGTCAAGTTAAATAACAGTCTTAAGAAATTTTTTGGCAGTTGAAAAGTTTGAAAGTTTTAGGAGTCAAGGGCCTAGTTCTTTGAATCTAGGGGAGAAAATAGAACAAGAAATGAGAAAAGAAGAGGTGAAAGCCAGGTAATCCCAGCTTCTTGAAGGCTGAGGTAGGACAAATACAAAGTTCAGGCCAATCTGGACAACAAGCAAGACCCTGTCTCTAAAGAAAAAGCAATAAAAGAAGAGGTAGGAAAGACAGACTACTTTTCTATACAGTAGTGATCCAAGAGAGATATATAGTGTCATCATGCTTTTGTTTTTAGGATTCGAAGCATAAAAGAACAGACAGATCAATTTTATGTTGTTTACGAAAAGGAGAATCTGGCCAGTCTTGGCCTAGGTTAACAAAAGAAAGGGCAAAGGTATGTTTTCATCTTTTCTTTGAATGTTTAATATGTCTATATTAAAACATAAAAGATATGCTTGTTTGGGGCTGGGGATATAGCTCAGTGGCACAGCACTTTCCTGGCAAGCGCAAGGTTTTGAGTTCAATTCCTGGTACCAAAAAAAAAGGAGACACCTTTTTCGATAAGGAATACAGTATTTTCATTTCATAGCTAAGTATAAAAGCTCATGTTCTGTTTTTTCTCATAAACAGTGCTATGGTCAGGAAATCAGTCATTAGTTGATGTGGAATCTTGCATTCAAGAGATACGCTTTGGGGCTAGGGATGACCCCTAGTGGTAGTATGTTTTGCATGTGCAGGGCCCTGGTTTCAGTCCCCAGCACCATAAAAAATGAGAGGGAGAGAGACCTCGCATAGAAGATGACTTTAATGTTGCTTAACTGTAACATGAGAACATAGTTTGGAGCCTGTGAAAAAAGTGAATTTTTTAAGTATCCCAAAATAGTTCCTGTGTGAATGTTTCAAAAGATAATTTTAATAATTCTGAAGTTTTGTGAAACTGTATTTACCATTAAAGTGCTTCCTGGTTTTTTTGTTTGCATCTGGGTGTTTTTGTTCTTGGTGTGTGTATATATACACATTTTCTTATATGTGCTATTTATGTGTCCTATTAAAGGGTGTGAGCCTATAGGTCAAAAATGTCTTAAAGTTCAAGTTAACCTAATCATAGGGTGATGTTTATATTGATCTGTAGCTTAATTGGCTTAGTGTGGACTTCAATAATTGGAAAGACTGGGAGGATGATTCCGATGAAGACATGTCTAATTTTGATCGTTTCTCTGAGGTAAGTTATTTTTAAATGCATTCTCTATCCCCTACCTCAGTATATGGTTCTATAGATTGTAATTGGTTTTAAGCACTTAATGAAATTCAAGATAAGCATTTTATTCTTAAGACTACACTGATAACACCGGAGAGATTTTAGGAGTAATTTTATCTTAAAGGTTTTTTTAATGATTTTTTTTAATTAAGTGTTCTAAAAATAGATGAATATTAAATAAAACAAATAGGGCTGGGGATTTAGCTTAGCAGCACAAGCACCTGCTTGGCAAGCACGAAGTCATGAGTTTGATTCCCAGTACCCAAAAAATTAAAAGATACTAAAAGGCAAAAATTAATCTGTATAGTCAATCAGTTCAGCTCAGCTAGTTGTTACTCTATTTATTTATTTATTTTTTTTTTTGCGGCACCGGGGATTGAACTCACAACCTCGCGACTACCAGGGCAGGCGCTTAAGGCACTGAGCCAAAGTCCCGGCCCTGGTGTTTTGAGGCAGGGTCGCACTATGTAGCTCAGGCCGGCCTTGCACTCGCGTTGTAGCCCAAGCCGGCCTCGAACTCACAACGCTCCGCCTACCTCAGCCTCCCGAGTGCTGGGATTAAAGGCGTGCGCCACCACGCCCGGCTAGCTAGTTGTTACTCTAGAATTGAAACATATTTCTTATTTGAAGAATGAATCCAGTAATTGGCTTGCCTTTTGTAGCTATATTGTTGGTACAGATACAAAACTTGAAATGTAAGAAGGATGGTGAGTCATATTGAGATGTGTGTAGGTTTTTAGTTGGAAAAACAGGGAAAGGAGCTTAAGCCATTTTGGGGGTGTGTGTGTGTCTATCCTTGGTTTTCTGAGATGGTCTCCTGTGTAGTCTAGACTGTCCTTCAGTTCACTATTTGAGACTGGATTCAAAATTCAGGCTCCCGAGTACTGGGATTGAGGGCATGTTCTACCATGTCTGGTTAAGCCTTTTTTTTTTTTTTTTTTTGCGGCACTGGGGATTGAACTCACAGCCTTGCGCTTGCCAGGGCAGGCGCTTAAGCCACTGAGCCAAACTCTCCAGCCCTGGTTTTTTTGAGGCAGGGTCGCACTATGTAGCTCAGGTCGGCCTGGCGCTCGCATTGTAGCCCAAGCCGGCCTTGAACTCACAACGCTCCACCTACCTCAGCCTCCCAAGTGCTGGGATTAAAGGCATGCGCCATCACGCCCGGCTAAGCCTATTTTCTAAGATACCACACAAATGGGGATATAGCTCAGTGGCTTAAGTGCCTGCCTGGCAAGTGTGAGTTTGATCCACGGTACCAAAAAAAAAAAAAAAATCACAAATACATATTGCATAAGGAAAAAAGCTTGATCTCAATAGACAGAATCGGTGCTAGAATAAAGCTGATTAAAAAAGAGAATATTACTGCATGCTGTGATGCATGTCTATTAATCCAAACACAGAAGGCTAAAGCAGAAGAATCGCCTTGAGTCAAGGCTAGACTGAACTACATAACAAGACCCTGTCTCAAGATGGCACCTCCCTATAATGAGGTGGGAAGATCAAGGCCAGCTTCCACTATAAAACATGACCCTGTCTCCAAAAAAAAAAAGAGGGTATTAGGATTAAATGAAATATATACCCACAAAATCCATTTAAAGCGCCAATTCCTACTGAATGTATTCAACATTTTATGTGGCTCTCTTACTTTGATTTCAGTAAGAGGGGGTAATAGTCACATGACTTCTCACATGTGCTGTTTTTAGCTATAGTGATTGATTTAACCTGATTGTGAAAGTCACTACTATATAAATACTCATTTTTACCATGCTACCTTTGTGTTTTACTTTCATATATAGCTCCTGAATACTTTCCGTTCTATTGCTATTGTATTCTCAGCACTTAGCTTATGCTTAACATATTTGGAGCTTTTTTCATGTTCAAGGAAACCTAAAAGCAGCAGTGCCAGTTTTAATCCCAACTACTTTGGAGGCTGAGGGAGGAAGATTGAAAGTTTGAGGCCAATTAGGGCAAACCTATTTTCAAATAAAAAGGCCTGGGAATGTAACTCCATGGTAGAGCCCTATCCAGCATGCCGGTGGTCTTGGGTTCAGCCAGTAATACAGTAAGTGAAGTATTCAGCAATGTCTTGAAAGAGAGGGACACTCTTTGTCAGTTGCTTGTGTTATTTAAAACTGGATTGTGATGATGATTATACTAGGAGGTTTGACTTAGGGATTGTGTGTATAGTGCATTGCTTGGTATATGTGCTGCTGAAGCAAACACTAGTGCTGCACTTGGAAGTAAACTCGGCCTTTGTATTGAGCTATATCTCTCTGCCCCATTTTGAGATAGTATCTCATTAAGTCAAATTACCACGATTGGATTCAAATTGGTGATCCTCCTGCCTAAGCCTCCTAAGTAGTTGGGATTACAGGCATGTATGTTTTTTATTTTTATTTTTATGGTGCTAGGGATTATAACTTAGTGGGGCCTCATGCATGCTAGGAGAGCACTCTACCAATGAGTAACTTCCCCAGCCCTTTTTATTACTATTAATTGAGGTTAAAACTCTTGACATCTGTTTCCTAAATACCGAAGTGCAGAGCACTGTATTATTTACTGGAGGCACAGCAGGTCTCTGGAACTTAATGAAACTAGAAAAGCTTCATAACTGTTGAACTGAAACTTCTAGGGAACGCCCCACCCCATCCCCAACTGCTGTGTTGTCTTTTTTTTTTTTTTTTTTTTTTTTTTTTTTTTTTTTTTTTTTTTTTTTTTTTTTTTTTTTTTTTTTGCGGCACTGGGGAGCAAACTCATAGCCTCACACCTGCCAGACAGGCACTTAAGCCACTGAACCAAACTCCCAGCCCTAGTTTTTTTTTGAGGCAGGGTCACACTATGTAGCTCAGGCTGGCTTTGCGCTCCCATTGTAGCCCAGGCCGGCCTCGAACTCACAACGCTCCACCTACCTCAGCCTCCCGAGTGCTGGGATTAAAGGCATGCGCCACCACGTCCAACTGCTCTTTATTTTTTCTCTGTGCAATTAGATATTTTAGATACCTCATAGCAGTAAATAGGCCTGTGACAGTAGGCTATTTTCTCATAGCTTTTTCCCAGATGTTCATGTTGCGGAATCCAAGGTTGTCTTTTTTTTTTTTTTTTTTTCCTGTTACTGAGAATTGGATCCAGAGTTTTCACGCTGAGCTACATCCCCAGCTCTTTTTAAATTTTGAGACAGCGTGTTGCTAAGTCTCAGAATTCCCGAGATGGGTTTGAACTTAGGATTCTCTTATTTTGTATCGCCAGAATGATGTCATCACAGTCTTGTTCTCCCACGTCTGATTTTTTCTTTTGAAAGTTGAATGTGACTATTTAAAGTTTTTTCTAAAATTTAAATACTATGAAAAAGCTTTTAACTTGAGATAAATCCTTCCCTATTTGATAATAGTTGTTTGCTCTATGGTTATCTGTATCTCTTCAAATAATAAAGTATGCTTTTGTTTGTTTTGTTTCGGTACCGGGAATGGAACTCATGGCCTCGCACTTGCCAAGCAAGTGCTGAGCCACTGAACTATATCCCTGGCCCTAACATACGCTTTTTTTTAAATTTTATTTTTTTTGCGGTACTGGAGATTGAACTCACAACCTTGCGCCTGCCAGAGCAGGCACTTAAGCCACTGAGCCAAACTCAACATATGCTTTTTAAAAAAAACAACTAAAGATAGTAAGTTAGTACTCTGTGTAAATGTGCTGCTGTATTACTAGTCCCAATTTATTGTAGTTATTCAAGGCTACATTCCACAGTATGCACTTCTGACACCGGGGATCGAACTCAGAACCTCGCACCTGCCAGACAGGCGCTTAAGCCACTGAGCCAAACTCCTGGCCCTAGTTTTTTGAGGCAAGGTCGCACTATGTAGCTCAGGTCAGCCTTGTTGCTCGAGTTGTAGCCCAAGCCGGCCTCGAACTCAAACCGCTCTGCCTACCTCAGCCTCCCAAGTGCTGGGATTAAAGGCGTGCGTCACCATGCCTGGCTCACTTCTGAAGAACTTTTCATTTGTGGTGTTATAAAATGTATTATTATTTGGCCTTTGACTTGATATTCAGGCCTTTTGTACAGATTAGCCATCTCAAAAGTTTTTATTTTATTTTATTTTATCTTTATTTATTTATTTATTTTTGTAGCACCAGGAATCAAACTCACAGCCTCACGCCTACCAGGCAGTCACTTAAGCTGCTGAGCCAAACTCCCTGCCCTAATTTTTCAAGGCAGGGTTGCACTATGTAGTTCAGGCTGGCCTTGTGCTCACATTGTAGCCCAAGCTGGCCTGGAACTCACAATGCTCCTCCTACCTCAGCCTCCCAAGTGCTGGAATTAAAGGCATGTGCCACCATGCCCAACTTATTTTATTATTTATTTTTTTTTCCCAAAGATATGTATGTATGTATGTATGTATTGGTACCAGGGATCGACCTCAGGCTTACCAGACAAGTGGCTTGAGCCACTGAGCTAAGTCCCTGGCTCTTTATTTTAAGTAGTTTATGCCCTTCACAATATTTATTTTTTTATTTTTTATTTATTTATTTATTTTTTTTTTTTTTTGTGGCACCAGGGATTGAACTCACAACCCTGCGCCTGCCAGCCTTCACAATATTTAAATTTTAGTGAAAACACTATAATATACATGGCAAGATAGAAAACTTTATCACTATAAATGAATCATATTTTTTCTCACAAAAGGTAACCTGTATTCAGAATTTTTTTTTTTTTTTTTTTTTTTTTTTTTTTTTTTTTTTTTTTTTTTTTTTTTTTTTTTTTTTTTTTTTTTTTTTTTTTTGGCGGCACTGGGGATTGAACTCACAGCCTCGCGCCTGCCAGGGCAGGTGCTTAAGGCACTGAGCCAAACTCCCGGCCCTGGTTTTTTGAGGCAGGGTCGCACTGTGTAGCTCAGGCCGTCCTTGCGCTCGCGTTGTAGCCCAAGCCGGCCTCGACCTCACAACGCTCCTCCTACCTCAGCCTCCCGAGTGCTGGGATTAAAGACGAGCACCACCATGCCTGGCTTGTATTCAGAATTTCAATACTTAATTTCTGTATCATAGATTTACATGATGAATGTAATAACTTCACTTTTTTAGAGGAGAACTTAATTTCCTTGTGGTTCCAGGATTTTTTTTAAAATTTTAAACAGAAGAAAAGAAAGTAAAACAATTTCACAGCAGACCAATAGGAGAGTAACAATAATCAACACATTAATAGTTATCTATAATCTACCTTTTCCAGAAAGAAAGGTATATGTTTCTTTGGTATTCAAGTCTGTAACAGACTTGAATATTGAGGATTGTGCAACCTAATAATTAGGACTTAATTTAACATCATTTTTAAAATTGATTTTTACACTTCAAATAGATGATGAACAACATGGGTGGTGATGAGGACGTAGATTTACCAGAAGTAGATGGAGCAGATGATGTAAGTCTGCAAATTCTTTTTTTCTCTTTTAATAGTAAGGAACAATGCATTTGCAAGTTGCTCTATATAGCTTAAAGGTTACTTGGGGGAGGGCATTTGTCTTTTTCCTAAACTGTTTTTAAAATGTGCCCATTTTTAATGGATGGGTATCTAGTAGAGAACTGTGTTTATTTATGGACGGTTCCTAAAGGGGCCAAATTTTGTAAGAATCATTGCAGAAAGATGTATCTTAAGAAGTTAGTTTAGGAATTACTTTGACAAAGGATATAAATTAAAGAAAGGTTTAAAAACAAAAATAGGTATCCTAGCACTTGGGAGGCTGAGGCAAGAGAATCACTGGGAGTTAAGAGGCCAACCTGGACTACCTAGTGAATTCAAGGCCAGCCTGAATTAGAGCAAAACCCTGTCTCAAAAAACCTAAATAAACAAACAAAAACAGGTTTGTAAGAGAGTATAACGAAGAGAGGGACATTGTGAAACTGTAAGAATACAACACTAGGTCATTTCTTTAGCATTGTCCCTCTGGCATCCTGTTTACATCTTCCAGAAAAATCATTCAGTATAGCTTGGAAATTAGATTTTTTTTTTTTTGTTTTTTTGTTTTTTTTGGTGGCACCGGGGATTGAATTCACAACCTCGAGCCTGACAGACAGGCGCTTAAGCCACTGAGCCAAACTCTTAGCCCTAGTTTTTTGAGGCAGGGTCGCACTATGTAGCTCAGGCCAATCTTGCTCGCGTTGTAGCCCAAGCTGGCCTGGAACTCACAACACTCCGCACCTCAGCCTCCCGAGTGCTGGGATTAAAGGCGTAGGCCACCACGCCTGGAGGAAATCAGATTATTTTTATTTAGGATTAGAGTTTGTCTTTACTGGCCTGTTGGTCTTTGTATTAAGCAGTTTTTCCTTTTACTGAATGACAAAGAGACGGGGATTGAAACGGTGGTGAACTAAAGTCTCACCAGGAGGCACCCATGAGCTTTTTACACAAAGATAGCCCCTCAGCTATACATCCATTCTCCTTAGATAAACCAGGTCTTATCCAGTGATAATAACCATATGCCTTTGCTATTTTAGTCAGAAATACAGTGCTTCAACTTCTTCAAGCATACTACTCAGTTAGCAGAGGAATATTTGATCACCTTGGTAACTTCTTTTTATTTCTCCATTTGCAGGATTCACAAGACAGTGATGATGAAAGTAAGTGACTTTTTAAAAAGTATATTTACACAGGGAAGTGTCAGAGACTAAACTCAAAATAGATCAACTTTATAAAAATACTTCTTTGAAGAAAAATGGTTAATCCTTATGGTATTGAATAAAGTAGAAATGTGAATGGTTGAGCTAGTAAGATGACCAGTTTATTGGCGACCTTTTTAATTCTATGTTTACTGTAAGAATTTAAAATTGGTCAATTATTCCTTCGTTAATTCATACTTTTTTTTAAATCCTTTCAGAAATGCCAGATCTGGAGTAAATAAATATCATCACCTGAATTTTGAGAAAGAAGATAACTTCATTGCAAGATTTCATAATTGAGAGAATTCCTGAGTTGATAGCTCTAAAGGCAGATGCTGTATTTGCCTCCTTTAACCCATTTTTCCAACCTTTTTTTTTTCTTTCCCCTTTCAGGCTTCACTAAGGATTGATAATGTACCATTGTATGGGGCAATTTCAAGTCACCTGAGGGATTATCCTTATGCATGAACGTTACCCAGAGTTTCACAAGCTGTTGAGGTCCCTAGGCAATTGATACAGCATTTGTGATTAAAAAAAAAAATTTTTTTTTTCATCTAAGTCTCCTTTACTTCATAACATAGTTACTGACATGATAGTAAGTTCTCAGCATAGGGAAAGGTAACTAAATTTTAGATTTTAGACATGGGCTTAAATTGGCTGATACCTTAAGCTGATAACCTGCCATTCCTCTGGTGTACCTTTCAGGATTGTTCCACTAAAGTTTATTTTTCAAACAATTTACTTCACATTATTGTATGTAAGTGGTCACTTGTCAGTGTTCCAAATGTATCCTTAGCTAAAACTAGTGAATGCCCTTAACTTAGATGGTTTTTGAAGCCTATACATTTGGTATTGTTTGGCCCTTAAGCTTTTACATCTCTTAGCATGGAGGACAAAGAAAGCTGTACATTGTTGCTTGGGAGTCTGTACATTTAGACCAGATTTGTATTTACACTGTCAGTATGGCAAATGAATGAAAAGGTGTTAATACACTATTGGATTTTTATTTGTTGATTCAGCTTTTACCCTAGCTGAAAAAACCTCAATTTATGTTCATGACAGTGGGATTTTTTTAAATGTCTACATTCTTTCTAATAAACTGTTGGAAGATTTTTGGCTGTCCTTTTAAGTGTCTGCTTTACTGTAACTTCATGTATCTACATGTACTGGAATCGAGTATTTACTTTTGAAGAATTTGGGGCTATTCCTCTGTTTGAAAAAAGGCTTGCTATAATGTCACAGGAAACCTTAAAGTGGATCTGTAATAGAAAATTGTAGATGCACTTTGCAGCAGCTAGCAACGAAAGTGTTGTGATTTGATTGAAATAAAACCAATTGTGTTGTCCTTCTCAATCTTTGAGCTTAATGCATTTTGGCAGTTTTCATTCCCTCCCAAGTTTCTATGTATTTGATATAGCAATTTTTATGTTTTATTTTTGTAAAATTTTTTTGGTCTTTTTGAGACGATTTCATGTCTAAAATCTAAAGACTGGCCTTGAATTGACTGTCACTTTTTTTTTTGTTTTTTTGTTTTTTTTTGCGGCACCGGGGATTGAACTCTGCCAGGGCAGGCGCTTAAGCCACTGAGCCAAACTCCCTGCCCTGGTTTTTTGAGGCAGGGTCGCACTATGTAGCCCAGGCCAGCCTTGCATTCGCATTGTAGCCCAAGCCAGCCTTGAACTCACAATGTTCCTCCTACCTCAGCCTCCCGAGTGCTGGGATTAAAGGTGTGCGCCAACACGCCCGGCTTGACTGTCACTCATGCAGACCTCAAATTTTCTCAGCCTTCAGAGTGCTGGGATTATGGCCCTGTGCCACCATCCTCGGCCAGCACTTCTTTATATAGCAGATGTTCAGGACTAGGACTTGTGTTCAGATGATACAAAGATTACTTTCTCAGGTGATTTCTTTTTTTTTTTTTTTTTTTTTTTTTTTAAGGCAGGGTCGCACTATGTAGCTCAGGCCGGTCTTGTGCTCAAGTTGTAGCCCAAGCCGGCCTCGAACTCACAATGCTCCTCCTACCTCAGCCTCCCGAGTGCTGGGATTAAAGGCGTCCGCCACCACGCCCAGCTTTCTCAGGTGATTTCTATGTAGGCACCTTACATGGAGGCTAAGGGAGACAAATTTAATGGACAAAAAATGATAAGTGGGAAAGGCAGTAATAGATAAGCATAAGATACTATGGAAAACTAGAAAAAGCATGCTTATTTTTCTTCCTCTGTTCAATGTATGGCTCCTATCAGGATGCAACTGAAAATTTATTTTTTTTCCAAATTCCAATAGAAAACTTTCCTGCTTTCAGGGGTTCTAGGCATAACATTATTCACCTGTGACAGTATAGCTTTGGCCTTAACCCTGTTAAGGGAATACAGTTTCTTGAAAGCCCCCCAAATTTTAACTTAGTCTCCCTTTTTTCTGGAAGAGTACTAAAAGATCCACGTGACACATAGTACAATTCTTAGCTTCAAGGGGAAAGAAATGTTTACCGCCTTTTCAGTCTCCATCCCCCACCTTTTGTTAAGGCAGTGTTGCTATATTTGTAGCTCAACAGTTGAGTCCTAGGATTACAGGTGTGTGCCACTATGCTTGGCTTTAGTCTTGAAAGTACTGTTCTCTGAAAATTAAGGGTTCACTGTCTTACTGCTAATTAGTCTGTAGTGTTAAGGAAATACAACTTGTTAAGTTTCTGATTCCATCCTGTCTCAAGATTCTTACCCCCCCGCTTCATCTTTTTTTTTTTTTTTTTGAGGTACCTGGGATTGAACTCACAACCTCGCACCTGCCAGGGCAGGGGCTTAAGCCACTGAGCCAAACTCCCAGCCCTGGTGTTTTGAGGCAGGGTCGCACTGTGTAGCTCAGGCCAGCCTTGTGCTCACGTTGTAGCCCAAGCCGGCCTTGAACTTACAACACTCCTCCTACCTCAGCCTCCCAAGTGCTGGGATTAAAGGCGTGTACACCCGGCTCTTAACAGTTTTTACTTTTTTTTTTATCTTTTTGGGACGGTCTCACTATGCAGTTCAGCCTGGCCTTGGGCTCACTTTGTAGCCCAGGTTGGTCTTGAACTTGGAACTTGCAACCGTCTTCCTGCCTCAGCCTCCTGCGTGCTAGGATTACAGAAGTGTGCCACCACGTCCAGCTCCATTTTTTACTTTTTTGTTGTGGTAAGACTCAAACTCAAGGCCTCACAAATACTAGGCAAACACTCCACCATTGATTCATATGTAGTACCTCCAGCCACCTTGAAAATTTTAGGTTGAGTTTGTGTTCAAATACTTCAAGTGTTTCATAACCTTTATTAAGTCAGATAGCAGATGTTATACATATACGTAGTACGTTTTTATTTTGAAATGGTCTCACTACATCACCCATACTAGGCTCAAACTCATCTTTCTTAACCTCCTACAATGTTTTGATTGCATACGTATACCACCTGGTTTAATAGGTTTTTTTAAAGACAGTCTCACTATGGCTCCAGGCTGGCCTCAAGCTCATGGCAGTGTTGCATCAACTCTAAATTACAGGTGTGTGCCCCCAAGCCCAGTTTAGTTTTTAGTAGAAATTGTTTTGCTGGACATGGTGTTACAGACCTGTAATAGCGCTTAGGAGGCTGAGGCAGGAGTTTGAGATCAGCCTAAACTGGGGGGGGGGGTTTGAGGGCTGGACTTACAGCTCAGCGACATAAATGCCTGCCTGGCAAGCACACGGTCCTGAGTTTGATTGCCAGTACCAAAAAAAAAAATTGTTGTTTACAAGAAAACAGTAAACTTCTATGGTAAGATTAAAATATCTAAATAATTTAAAAAGGTAGGCATGGTAGCACACGCCCCCTATATTTAGGAGGCTAAGACAGAAGGACCCTAACAACTTTTTAAAAATTTGAAGCAAAGTCACTATGCAGTTGCGACTACGCTTGAACTCACAATATAGCCTACACTGGCCTCGAACTCAGCCTCCAGAGTGCTGAGAGATTACGAGTGTTCACCACAGTGTCTGGCTGAAAAGTTTTTCAAAACAAAGAATGGGGATATAGCTCAGTAAAAAGGTCCCTCAGTGAAAAGCAATACCCAGTACTCCAAAATTATAAAAAATGCGTTGTTCAAAGTACCTGAGGCCGGGCGTGGTGGCGCACGCCTTTAATCCCAGCACTCGGGAGGCTGAGGTAGGCGGAGCGTTGTGAGTTCGAGGCCGGCCTGGGCTACAACACGGTGGAAGGCCGGCCTGAGCTACATAGTGCGACCCTGCCTCAAAAAACCAGGGCTGGGAGTTTGGCTCAGTGGCTTAAGCGCCTGCCCTGGCAGGCGCGAGGCTGTGAGTTCAATCCCCGGTGCCGCAAAAAAAAAAAAAAAAAAAAAAAAAAAAAGTACCTGAGTATTATAACAGGAAACCAGTATCTTTGGAAAATTTTATTTGTGATTTCCCAGCTAAATTTTAAAAGTAGAAGCCAGCTGCCTAAGCAAAAAGGGTATTGTTAGAGCTGGGCATGGTGGCACAAGCCTTTAATCCCAGGGAGGCTGAGGTAGGAGGAGTGGTGTGAGTTCGAGGCCGGCTTGGGCTACATAGTGCGACCCTGCCTCAAAAAAACCAGGACGGGGAGTCTGGCTCAGTGGCTTAAGCGCCTGCCCTGGCAGGTGGAAGGTTGTGAGTTCAATCCCCAGTGCCGCAAAAAAAAAAAAAGTATTGTTTTCAAACCTGCGGACCTCATTGAAACTGATTTTTGCACCCTGCACATCTAACCATCAGTATGGGGCACTGTATCACTTCTAAATCTGCCCTGTAGTGCAGAAATATCTGAAATACCTGTTGAATCTGTTTTAGAAATGCCATGGCAGGGTTGTGTGTTGCAGGTAGGTCTGGAGGTAAGGAAACAAGTTAGAGCAATACTGTTATTTATTTTGGTACCGGGGATCAAACAACCAAACTCAACCTCACACCTTCCTGGTAGGCGCTAAATCCCCAGCCCTTTTTTTTTTTTTTTTTGTGGCACTGGGGATTGAACTCACAACCTCGCACCTGTCAGACAGGCGCTTAAGTCACTGAGCCAAACTCACAGTCCTGGTTTTTTGAGGCAGGGTTGCACTGTGTAGTTCAGGCCGGCCTTGCGCTCACGTTGTAGCCCAAGCCAGCCTCGAACTTACAACGCTCCTCCTACCTCAGCCTCCTGAGTTCTGGGATTAAAGGCGTGTGCCACCACGCCCAGCTTACCCCAGCCCTTTTTGAGACGGGTTTCACTATGCAGTTCAGGCTGGTCTCAAACTCACAACTGTCCTGCCTCAGCATCCCAAGTGCTGGTATTAAAAGCATGCACCACCACGCCTGGTTTAGAGCAATACTTTTTCTGGGTACCAGGGATCGAACTCACAACCTCGTGCCTGCGAGACAGGCCCTTAAGCCACTGAGCCAAACTCTTGACCCTCGTTCTTTGAGGCAGGGTCGTACTATGTAGCTCAGGCTGCCCTTGTGCTCAAGTTGTAGCCCAAGCCAGCCTCAAACTCAACACTTCCTACTTCAGCCTCCAGAGTGCTGGGATTAAAGGTGTGCACCACCACACCTGGCTAGAGCAATACTTTTAACACTTGATGAGGTGAAAAATCGTATCACTTGTTCATGAGTCATTGGCAACCTGAATTGAGCCTATATAGATCTCTAACCTAAATTTCTTAACCTCGACAGGGCATGATGGCACACATTTGTAATGCCAGCACTCAGGAGGCTGAGACAGGAGGATTGCTGTGTGTTCAAGGCCAGCCTGAGCTACATAAGTGAGTACAAGGCCAGGTAGCACTACATAGTGAGACCTTGTCTCAAAAAATAGGGCCAACAGCCGGGCGTGGTGGCGCACGCCTTTAATCCCAGCACTCGGGAGGCTGAGGTAGGCGGAGCGTTGTGGGTTCGAGGCCGGCTTGGGCTACAACTCGAGCGCAAGGCCGGCCTGAGCTACATAGTGCGACCCTGCCTCAAAAAACCAGGGCCGGGAGTTTGGCTCAGTGCCTTAAGCGCCTGCCCTGGCAGGCGCGAGGTTGTGAGTTCAATCCCCAGTGCCGCAAAAAAAAAAATAGGGCCAGGGATTTAGCTCAGTGCCATAAGTGCCTGCCTGGCATGCGTGAAGTTGTGAGTTTGATCCCCGGTACAAAAAAAAAAAAAACTGTGAAAAGGCCTAACGTATTCATGACAAGGTTTCTGTGTCTGGCTGCCAGGCAACTTGAACCACCAGTGGCACATGGCTGACTGTCCAGTCAAGCAGCTTGTATCACTGGTGATACAAGAGGTACAGTCATCCATGGGACACTGACATATGTAGCACCAGTAGTTAAAGTAGGCAGCAATGCATTAAATTTACTACTAAGGCTCATGTGATCTCCCTGCCCCTCAACCACTGTTCTTTCTCTGACCTCGACTAATTGGCCTCGAAGTTCTAGTTTCTTCTATAAACTTGTGGTTTGTATTGAACCTGCTGGCTCTCAAAATTAACTAGGTTTTTTTAGGGTTATGTGGATTCCCGGTCCTAGGCCTGGTAAAGGCTTTGGTAGCCAGGCATGGTGGCACATGCCTATAATCCCAATACTCAGGAGGTTGAGGCAAGAAGAATCGCTGCAAGTTCAAGGCCATCCTAGGCTATGTAGTGAGTTCAAGGCCAGCCTGAACTACAGTGAGTAGAAAACAAAAGTGGGCGGGGACCTGCAGATGTAACTCCGTGCAGTGACCTGGATGTGAGGGTGTATGTGTGTGGTGGTGATGGTGCATTCCTGTAATCCCAGCACTGGAGGCCAGAGGAGCTCCACAAATTGGAGGCAAGCATGAACTATGTAATGAGACTGCCCTCCTTCCTATTCCAGAGTAATTGTGAGAACACGGATATAAGCAGGGTTAAAAGTTTTTATACCCAGCCAGGCATGGTGGCGCATGCCTTTAATCCCAGCACTCGGGAGGCTGAGATAGGAGGAGCATTGTGAGCTCGAGGCTGGCTTGGGCTGCAGCACAAGCACAAGGCTGGCCTGAGCTACACAGTGTGACCCTGCCTCAAAAAACCAGGGCCGGGAGTTTGGTTCAGTGACTGAAGTGCCTGTCTGACAGGCACAAGGTTGTGAGTTCAATCCCTGGTGCCGCAAAATTAAAAAAAAAAAAGGGGGTTTTATACCTGGGCATGGTGGTACATTCCTATAATCCCAGCCTTTCTTTTTTCCCCCTCCTTTGGTACTAGGAGTCAAACTCAAGACCATTTGCTTGCAAGGTAGGCGCTTGTACTGCTGAGCTATATCCCCAGCCCAATCCGTTTTTCTGACACAATGGTTCAAGAGGATATTAAGATCAGGCAATTTAGTGTGATCCTGTCACACACAGCCCAACTCACAGCAAAACCAAAAGTTTAAATGCCCAGATAAATTTGCTAAGGTGAATTATAAGGGACATTTAGAATTTCAGGTAAAAATAGATATGTTCTGTGTGATTCTTGTGACATGAAAAGTAACTTGTATTTTACATAAAATACCACTTGATTATCCAGGTATGGTGGTGCACACCTGTAATGCCTGCACTCTAGAGGCTGAGGCAGGAGCATAATCTGCAGGGAGTTCAAGGCCAATGTGAATTATGAAGTGAAATGCTGTCTAAAAAACTAAAAATTAAGGGCCGGGAGTTTGGCTCAGTGGCTTAAGCGCCTGTCTGGCAGGTGCGAGGTTGTGAGTTCAATCCCCGGTGCTGCAAAAAAAAAAAAAAAAAAAAAAAAAAAAAAAC
>RJWM01035442.1:0-18902 GCA_004363535.1 Dasyprocta punctata
TTATTGTAAATTTATAGAGCACTAGGTAATGATCTTGCTCAGGCTTTTAACTATGCCTTATAGAGCTTTGATAGACAGTGGTTACTCTGCCAGCTAATCACCCCTATAGCAGCTGTCACTCTTAAAAGCAGAGCACAGGTTTCCTTAGCATCTGTTTGGTGAATCCCCATTGAAGCCAGTGTCCAATGGAATCAATGGAATGTTGACCAGACAGACAGCTGGATTCCTTTCTGGAGACTGATCTCTGGTTGTGTGGGCCAATACAAACTGAGAACAACTGAGGGGTCATGGCCAGGACACCCAAGGTTTCCTCAGTAGGAACTGACCACAACCACAGAAAATCTCCATTTATCTATCATACTTATTTCTCTCCTAGTAGACTAGGAACTTTCCCTAAGCTTTTCAATGGATTTTAAGATCGCTTAGACTAACCCTCGCTTCAGAGATTAGAATGAGGCAGCCTGTAACAATTGTTTACATTTGACAGTAGCTAGTAGGGGAATGATTTCAATTTCTGCCTTACCTATGTTAATTAAGAGTAAATAGCCTTTTCTTTTCTGTGTGCCTAGAAGACTGATGTACCTTTACTAACATATAAAATGTGATTGCTAGATGATAACTTATAAATTTAACCTGTGTCAAAAATATAGAAATTTAGATAAAGCATAGCCTTGCCTGTTGCTATGAATGGTTACCTAGGTAATTAGATAGAGAAAGCAAATGCCTTGGAAAATTTGCCCAAGGGCCCAGGGTGGAGTTCCTCAAGCTTATTTGTTGTCTTTATCTATTTCCAAGGCAATCTTCTTCACAGAACAGACACAAATGCTCTAACTCACGTTTTTACAAAAAACAAAAAGCAATAGTTTATTATAAAGTTATGCATCCTTCTTTAAACATTCCTCTCACAATAACTTATAATCATCATATGGAAACAAAGTTCATGAGCTATCTAGGACGATAAAATTGTGCACCAATTCGAGGGTGGATAGGCTGGTTGAATTTATCTTCTCCTCTCTCCAGATGGCATCCACCTACCCTGGAGTGGAATCAACCCAAGGGGTGCCTTGAGGACATTTATTAACTAGGAATAAGAAAGGGACGCCTAAATTATCTCCTTTTGCATAGTCAATGTCAAAGTCTCTTGCACTACAGAGCTAGAGATAGCTCAGTGAAAGTTCCTGGGTTTGATTCCTGCTACAAAAAAGGTTTCATGGCCTTATATTTTGCTTTTTACATTACAGACATGGGCAACTCAATGCCAAAGCCCCTTACTCCTTTGGAATGCATTCTTAAGAACTGGAGGATGTTCAACCCTTCCATGTCGAAAGAGAGCTGTTTGATATTTCTCTGCATGTGTGTGTGACCTACCTACCCACTAGCACCAAAATGGAATGCAGAGAGAAGTATTAATTATGATATTCTTTTACAACTAGAGACATACTGTAAGAAAGAGGAAAATGGTTAGAATTGCATTATGTTCAAACTTTCTTTATATTAAGAGATAATTCTTATTTATGCTCTAGGTATAATTATAGTCCTTATGAGACTACCCCCATTCATAGGTCTCTTTCTTTCAATGACTTAAAGCAAATTAATGTAGAACTAGAAAAATTTTCAGATGACCCTAACAAGTACATTGATATCTTTAGAGGACTTACTTGGACTTATGAACTAGGCTGGAAAGATGTAATGTTAACTCTTAAATCAAACATTGACTTCTAGTGAGAGACAGGCAGCATTACAAGCTGCTATTGCCTTTGGAGATGAATATCATATGGTTCATTTTAGACAGCCAGAAGATTGACAGTCAGGGGAATACCAGTTCCCACTGGGGCACAAGTACTTCCCACCCAAGACCCCAGCTGGCCTGACAGCAAAATAGGAGATTGGAACAGGAAACATTTTCAAGTGCATATTCTCCAAGGTCTAAGAAGGACAAAAACCAAGCCTCCTGGTTATTTTAAATTGTCAGCTATTTTTCAGGAGAAAGATGAAAACCCCTCTGACTTCTTAGGTCATTTATTAGAGGCACTAATAAAACATAGGTCTATAGATCCTGATTCAGTAGAAGGACAGATCCTGCTTAAAGACATTTTTATTACCCAGTCAACTCCAGACATTAGAAAAAAGCTACAAAACATAGCCTTTGCTCCAGATAGTTCACTTGATTCTTTAGTAAAAACTGCCTCCTTAGTATTCTATAATCAGAACTGGGAGAAAGTCGAAGACAGAAAACAAAGAGACCAAAAATGGCTGCCTTTTTTGTGGCCTTAAAAACACAGACCTTAAGTCTGATTCTTGGGGTTCCAAGAAGAACTCGAAGGCTACACTGACACTGACCTGCTATCGCTGCTACAAGACAGGCCACTTTAAGAGGGACTGCCTTAAGAGGCCCCAAGCCATGCCCTAACTGCAAAGGTGACCACTGGAGGTCAGACTGCCTTCTGAGGCCAAGGCCCCAGAGTTCAGACCCATCCTATCAGTTGGTCCAACGAGACTGAAGGGCCTTCGGGCACTCGTCTCTTCCCTCTGGCTAGACTGTCATCTTTGCCTGTCATCTCCGTGCAGGAGCCCTGAATAATCATGACAAGAGGTAAAAACCTGCCAATTGCTGGACATTGGCACATGTCTCTTTGTCCTTCTCAACTCTGGTCTTCTTTCCAGGCATTGTACCTCAATAAATTCACCAAAATATATGCTGCTTAAACTGTAATTGGGATAACTTTCTCTTCACTCATTCCTTTTAGTTATGCCTAAAAGCCTGACTCCAATTATGGAGAGATTTTAGCATGCCTAAATGCCATAAAATATATATATCCAGCTTGCCAATTAATCAATGATGTGGAGATTGGTTTTTACAAATACGGTATATATTGTTGTTCATGTATAAAAACTTAAAAGAGTTTTTCATTTGTCAAAATAATATATTAATCTGGTTCTCATACATTATCAAAAGTTTAGAGATAATTGTAACTAAAACTAGAGGGATTTATGACAAAATGTCAGACTCCATCAATAAAGGGACCTAAGGGTCAATGGGTTACAATTGCTACCCCTTAGAACAGTTTCTAAACTTCCCTGTCAACTCTAATGCTAATGCTTTGATTGCATGCCTTTGTATACAGACTTTTATTATATATACTTCAAGTTTGTTCTTGCTTCATTGGTGCCAAACCCCAAGGCATCATACAGATGAAAACCAATAACAAATATGTTAGATTTCTTTTAGATTCCTTTTACTGGGATCCACCAGATCTTGTCCAGAGAAAAAGTTGTATGACATATATTGAGGTCTTAATTAACTGTACTCAACAAGCCTTAAATGTCACTGAAGCTGATCTGTCTCTCCTAAATAAAAAAGTAAAATTAATGAGACAGGCTGTTCTCCAAAATCAGATGACATTAGACATTCTAATAGTGGTGCAGGAGATCCTTGTAAATTGTAAAACCCAAATGTTATGTGACATTCCTGATCTTTCTGTTAATATTTCAATAGCTGTTCACAATAAATCAATGACATATTAGACTATAAGATTCCCTGGACCTTATCCATATCCTCCCTATTATGGAAATCTTTGGAAACTTTACTCATAATTATGCTGTTGGTTCTATTATTTGGCCCATGCATACCTAATTATTTCTTTGCCTTTGTCTCCTTTAGATTTAAAGCTGTACACCCACCCAAGATGAAACACCTGGTATCTACTGAGGGCCATTAGATAGAACCTCTGCAGAGTATCCCTGACTGCTGTTCAACAACTACAAACCCCTTCAGCTTGAAGAAGCCAGATCAGTCATTGCCCATTACTCCCTCACGGCAGTTTGGGTTACTTCTTCAGAGGAGGGAATGTTAGAGGCAGATGAGTTAGTTAGAAATATTATAGGCAGTTAGACAGGGCTAGGCCCTCAAAGGAACTGGCACAGAGGACCAAATGTCTTGTGACCTTAGAGGAGACAAACACCTCCTGCTGTGGGCCAGATCTCAAGACAAAAGACAAAACAAATGCAACCACACCCTAAGTATAAACATCAGGAATTGATAGTTTAAATAGGTATGGATCACCTTTACAAGCCAGGAGCCACCATCCCAAGCTCCTACAGGAAGAGTCGCTACTCTTTAAGCCTGCCCAGTTGCTACGTGACTCCCTTCCCCATTTGTTCCTGATTTGGTTAATTTTACCTGAACGGTTAATCTCATTGGTTGACCACAGTTCTGTCCCACCTTATGCCCACTTTGTGAGTTCCCCATGCTTTCTCCATCTTGGACCTGTCTCACCTTGTGGTTTTACTCTATAAAAGAACCTAGAAAAGACAGTCTTTGGCAACCCCCTTGTCAGTCTCTCAGACAGAAGTTTTCTTTCTCTCAATAAATATAGTCTGCTCTTAAAAAAAAAAAAAGAAAGAAGCTGGGCGTGGTGGCGTACGCCTTTAATCCCAGCACTCAGGAGGCTGAGGTAGGCGGAGCATTGTGAGTTCCAGGCTGGCTTGGGCTACAACGCGAGCGCAAAGCCAACCTGAGCTACGTAGTGCAACCCTGCCTCAAAAAACTAGGGCTGGGAATTTGGCTCAGTGGCTTAAGCGCCTGTCTGGCAGGTGTGAGGTTGTGAGTTTGAACCCTGGTGACGCAAAAAAAAGAAAAGAAAGAAAGAAAGCTTCTGTCTAGAGGAACAGAAGGGGGCCCAGAAAATGGGTTACCCCCATTTTTTCTTTCATATATCTTATTGATTTGGGACCACTTTTCAATTTATTCTGTTAGGTTTTTTTGGGAAAGCAGTTGGTTTTATATAAAACTTCTGGTTTCTTTTCTGCAGTGGTATTGCCTCGTTCTCTTTGTTTAGAGGAAAGAAAGGTGAGAAATACATCCCAGGAGGCTGCCACTCCCCAGTTGTGCTCATGGCAGCCATCACTAATTAGTTGCTGAATTCTTGGCATCTTCAAGACTTACTTCTTTGGTGTCTCACTCTTCTCTGTGAAGATACATTAAGTAAAATGCAGTGGGGAAGAAAGGAATCCTGTTACAAAGAACACGTTATGGCATGAGTTTGGGGATCTGGCTGCCTATAGTTACCTTTGGCTTGTTTAGAACATCAAGAGCCAGTTTCAACACCTTCAGGATAGGAGTTTCCACCTCCAGCTCCAGATGTCTGTAGGCATTGCTAGTTCAGAGCAAAGTGTAAGGAGAGTTGTCCTGTACTTGAGATTTGGCTGTGACAAATGACTGGCTCTGTGGCCTTAGCAAACCACTCAGCTTCCCTGTAGAATATGCTCTTGTCTATGGAATAGCTGGGAGAGAGGCTCTGGATGACATTCTCATTTCAGACTTCTGTCCTGGGGTGCTGGTCATTCTGGTGTGAGTCTGAGGTAGATAAGTTCCAGGGCACATGGGAAGCGCTGGGGCCTCATTCTCTAGGAGGTGTCCATTCCCTCTGGTGGACAGACAGCCTTTCTGGATGGTGGTGTCTTTTAGAGGCAGCCATGGCAATATTCTGGGGGATTCTGAGACGGGAACCTGTAGGACAGAAGTGCAAAGTCTGTGATCTAGGTCCTGTACAGGGAATCTGAAACCCTACTGGGAAGGAGATGAGGCCAGCTGTGGGCAGGCGCCCCCGGGGGTGAGATGGAATCCAGTAACAGACCATGGGCAGCTCCATGTCTGCTCATGAAAGGCCAAGCCCGCGCCCTCTTGTGGCTGCTGTAGCTAAGGGCCACTGTGCTGGCACCTGTGTGTCAGCACTCCTTGTAAGAATGTCTCTTGGCCTTGCATCACTTCACTGCTAATGCAGACCATTGTCCAGGTTCTTGATGACTGCAAGATGCAGCTCTTTAGTCACATTTCCTGAATGAGGCCAGGTGCCAGCCCTATGCCAAACATTTATCTATATTATCTTACTTGTTGCCCACAACAGTCCTGAGAGAAGACAGTATTACTGTTCCCTATTTGAAAGATGAAGAAACTGAGGCTCAGAGGGCTTATGTTCTTTGCCCCATGTTTCACAGACCGAACCTGAGCCCCAGCCTATCTTATTTGATTCCTTTCCTCTTAGCCTCTAGACTTAGGAAGCATCTCATGATGACTCACTTTAGTGAGTGAACTGGGATGTGGCAGATGAAATATGTACACAAAGCCAGAGCCCATCCTCAGGCATTTGGAGTCTGCCCAGCTGGGAGACTGAGTGGGTTCTGTGAGCTGAGGAAGGCAGCTTGGGGAACTGCAGAGAGCCCTCCGGCACTTGTGGCAGTGTGACTGAGAGAGAGTCATTTTCTTTTCTGAGTCTCAATTTTCTTATTGTAAAATAGGAATGAGGACAATATGGATTGACAAAATACTAAAATAAATAATGCATAAGTAAAATCCATTGCTCATTGAGAGCATAGAAAACCTGATCTCCCAATTCCAACTGCACTGCCTTTGTCTCCCACCCCACCTGGCTGATGCCTGACATTCACTGCTCAGTAGATGTCTGTTAAGTGAATAGACACCGTTAGCCTCTGTCACTGTCTGAGTGATATTGTTCTAAAGGAATGCAGAAAAAGGAACAGTTGTGCCAGGGAGGGGAGAGAAATTCATAGATATTGCTTATGAGTTCAGCTTCGCAGGGGCAGGAGCTCTCTGAAGTAGTGAGAGTGAGACAGATGTCCAGAGGAATCCAGTATTGATTAGACTGGCAGCACTTTTCACTGTCCACTGGGCCAGGTCCTGGACCACCTACTGAACCCTTCTTATCTTGTTTCATCCTCATACAATTCTACAAGTTCTTGTGCACTCTATTTCCAGATGAGGCAACTGCCACTCAGAGAGGTCAAATGATTTAGACAAGGTCATACAGCTGTTTAATGGTAACATTTAGGTTTGAATCCAGATATTTCTAGCTTAATACCATGTGTTTTTAATGCACCTACTCCTGAAAATCTCAATGTCTTATAATCACCAAGGTTTTTATCTCATATTACATATTCACTCTGTAGTCCAGTCTGAATGGAGAAGCCTATTTCTACATTGTTTGCCTCAAGGCTTTGGGAAAACAGGACAAGCCATGTATGAGGTTTGGAGCTGACATATGTCACTTCCCCTCCTTTTCATTAGCCAGAAAAATGTCACATGGTGAATGCTGACTTCAGAGAGATGGGGAAATATAACTTGTCCCCAGGAGAAAGCAAAAATCATAATTAACAATAGACTCTTTCACAAGTCTTCCCCTCCCATATTTATCTTTCCACAGTGTGACACCCCAAAGTCCTGTGCAATCTGGGTACCAGGCTCAAAGTCCTGGATCTTTTGATTGCCTCTATGCTGTCAAGATGTAACTTCTTTTCATCCAGAGACTTGCAAATAAACAAAAAATTATACCCCCCCATATACATACTCAATATAGAGTGATAGATCAGAGACAAGATTAGTGTAACAAATACTTCCACAATAGTTACTGGTCCATAAAAATTCTGAAATCATCCTGGACACAGGTTGCAAGGGGCCCCTAAGGTGGGGACGTTCCTTGCTTAGGCTCTGAGCCCACCTCCTATGGGTAGTTCTCCGGTCATTTTCCTGTATGACCTTGGACTTCAGGCTCTGGGAAGTCCTGCCTTTTCTTTTTCATTGTTCTTGTTGGTACCATCTGAAAAGGACATCAAGGAATTGCCCTCCTTGGGGGCAACTTTTTCAGACTACTTTTTTCCCATGGAAGGCACCAGGATTGTCTGGGAGCTGCTTAGTCTTCAGTAGCTGCCACATCCCCTAGCCATGCTCAGGGCTTTTGGGCTCTGTATTTCTCTATAGTGCTGATCACTTTTATTTTTGGTTCAAAGCTGTGCCATAGCTGCTTGCAGTGATTTCCTAGCCATGTCTCTTTCCAGACATAACTGCTGCCTCACTCTTACTAAGCATCTATGAGAGAAGCATATTGTCATCTTCTTTCCCTGACCCATTCTTTTCATCTGAGAAGAAGCATTTATTGAACCTCATCATGACTGGTCCTTGCTACCAACTGAGTTTATTTTCCTTTTACAGTTTTCTCTGGGTATAACTTAATACTGTATAATTCACCCATTATAAATGTGTAAGTCAATGATTTTAGTGTATTTAGTAATTTTGTGAATCTCTACAATTCAGTTTTAGAGCTTTTCATCACCCCAGAAGTTCCCTCATGCTCATTTACAGTCATTCCTTATTCCCATCCTTTGTCCTAGACAATTACCAATCTTCCTAGCTCTATAAAATAGCCTTTTTTTTTTTTAGATATTTCATATAAATTGAATCATGGAATGTAATCTTTTGCATCTGTTCTTCCATTTAGGATGGTATTTTTGAGATTCATTGGAAGGCATGTTGATTCATTAGAATTCATAGAATTCACAGAACACATGTTATAGCATTCAGTTCCTTTGAATTGCTCAATAATGTTTTGTTGTATGTATAGATATACCACATTTTGTTTATCCATTCAACAGTTGGTGGGCATTTAGATTGCTCCAAGTTTGAGGTCCTTATAAATAAGAATGCTATAAACATTTGAATATATGTCCTTGTGTGGGCTTTTTCTTCTTTCTTTCTTTTTTCTTTTTCTTTTTTTCTTTTTTTTTTCTTTTCTTTTCTTTTTTCTTTTTTTCTTTTTGATGGAGTCGAGCTATGTAGTTCAGACTGGTCTTGAGCTTACTATGTAGCCAGGCTGGCCTTAAATCTGTAGCAGTCTTTCTGCCTCAGCCTCCTGAATGCTGGGATTATAGCATGTGCCACCATATCCATGATGTGGGCATGTTTTTATTTTTCTTGGGGAGATTCTAGGAGAGGGACTTCTAGAACTTACAATAAATTTATGTTAAATTTTTGAAGAAACTGTCAATTTTCCATAAAACTATATCATTTTACATTCTCATTAGCAGGGAATCAGGGTTCTTATTTCTCAACACCACAAAGTTGAATTTTAATCAGAATTTGTTTTTCAAAAAATTTCAGCTTTCTTTTATTGCTTAGCTATGAGAATAGCTTGGCTTTTCCTGTTCAAGTTCCCAGATTTTCAGACTTTTCCTGTAATTTTTATTTCTTCTAAAATAATCAAATTTTGGTCTGGTGTGGTGATGTATACTGGTAACCCCTGCCGACAGGAAGCTTGTGCAGGAGGGTCACTGTGAGTTTGAGGCCAGCCTGGGCTACATAGCGGGTTCAAGTCCAGTTTGAACTACATAGGGAGATCCTGTCTCAAAAAAAAAAAAAATACTAATCTTTTCTTTTCTTTTTTCTTTTCATTTCATTTCTCTTTCATTTTTCTTTTGCTTTCTTTCTCTCTCTTTCTCTTTCTCTCTCTCTTTTTCTTTCTTTCTTTCCTTCTTTTTGTGGTGGTGAGGATGGAACCCAAGACCTTGTGCAATGCCAGCCAAGTGCTCTGCTACTGAGCTACATCCTCATCCCTTGTCCAATTCTTTTGTGAGCCCATTTATTTCTTTAGAACCTTGTGAAACATAGCTGATAGCAACAGGCATACTGTTAATATTCTGACTTTCACTCGCTTCACTTCAAGATCTAAGCTCATTCAGTTCATTATCTGCCTTAGAAGTCCCTGCAGACTGCAGTCTCACCACATGTGCTTCATCCTGTACAGCACATGCATCAAGTCTTTAGTAACAATTTTCTTGACATTTGCCCCCAAACACAGTAAATGGATTTTGATGATAGTAGCACATTTCAGACAGCAATTTCTGTATCAGGAAAAAGAAGTTGTACTCTAGTTACAAATGCCTATGAATCTCAGAGGCTTCAAAAAAATCTTTTTTATCTCCCCTTATTCATGTGACATGGTTAGCCAGCTTTCTGTTACTATGACAAGCATCTGAGGTAATCAAGTTGTAAAGAGAAAAGGGTTATTTTGGCTTGCAGCTTTGGAGGATCTGATCCATGATCTTTGGCCCCATGGCTTTGGGCCTGAATTCTGGTGGGAGAAAAACTGTTCAACCCATTGCCAGGAAGCAAAGCGAAAGAGGAGGAGGAGGAGGCTATGCTCCCACAGTCTTCCTCAAGGTCATCTCCCCGCAATGACCCAAAGACCTCTCACAAGGCCTCGCCTTTTGAAGACTGCGTCAACTTCCCAGCAGTGCCACTCTGGAGCTCAAGCCATTAATACATGGGTCTTTGGGGGAACATTGCACATGCCTCCTGATAAACCGTGCCTGTGCTCCTCATCATCTGTGCTCAGGGTTTCAGGGAGCTAGAGTTGACCCCGTCTAGAACAATGCTTGTCTTCTGAGAAAAGAAAAGAGACACAGTGAACCGCGCACTAGCTCCTTGAACTTCCTCTCACACTGAGTTAGTCACCTCAGGTTGTGTGGTCAATCCTGACATCAGTGGGACAGAGAAATACAATCTCCTCCAGGGGAGGGCAGCACATATTATGAATAGTAGTATAACCAATGACATTATGCTCTTTCTTTTTTATCCTGGGGGCCTGAGAAGGGAGAAACAGCTCTTTATATGGTAGTTTTTCCCACAGCTGCCTAGAGCTAGGGTAAGGCTGGGGCCTTTCAAAGTACCTTAAAGACGGGGGATTTAGATGCTTGTGGTGATTGGCTCCTAGCCCATGGCTTTGATGCTTATAATTATCTGCCATTCCTCTTTCTCTGACAGTACCATCAGGGAGAAACTGGAGAGGAGGGCCTGTCTTTTCTAGAGTTTGTTCCCCAATACCCAGTGCCCTGTGGGACATTAGTAAACCCATTTTTCTTGCCCTCCAGCTTGAGTTGACCCAATTGTGTTTTCTTCCTTCTAGCTGTGTTCTGGGGGGACATTGCTCTGGATGAAGATGATCTGAAGCTCTTCCACATCGACAAGGCCCAAGACTGGACCAAGCCATCAGGGGAGGAAATAGAACATAGCACTGGTAAGTACTGGTCCTCTTCTCCTGTCCTGGATAGGAGGGTGAGGACTCCAGCAGGGCTACATGAGTACCAGAATCTTTGGTGTTTGACTTGTATGTCTGGTGCTCATCTGACTATGAAAAACAAGGTAGCTAACCCCCATCCTTTCTGCTAGAAAGATGGACCTAGGACCTTCAAGTTAGCTGATTCTTCTAAGAATATTTCCACTTGCCTCTTTATTGGAGGGTTCAGGCTGTTTCCCAATACCCAGTGCCCTGTGGGACATTAGTAAACCCATTTTTCTTGCCTTCCAGCTTGAGTTGACCCAGTTGTGTTTTCCACTTGCCTCTTTATTGGAGGGTTCAAGTGCTGTTCCTAGGACTCTGGCATGGTGCCCTGCTGGCCCAGACTGGAGAGAATTCCTAGGTGGACTGGCTTTGGGGTACTTCTGGTGATATTAATAATGACCAGTTTATGACAGGTGTTTTCCCATGAGCCATTGTGCACTTGTTTGGGACAAACCAGGTGAGAGTCCCCTGAAGGTGAGACTCACCCAAGCCTTCAGATTTTGATTACCCCTCTCTCTCTCCTTCTCCCTTCTTGCTACCACCCTTGAAGTGAGTAGTAAAGAGACTGGTATCCTGAGTTCTCCTCACTTTCATACTCTCTGAGCTCAATAACTTTGGCTTTTTGACTTCATCATCTTTGGAAGCAGTCTGGAGAGTTGAGTATGTGGCAGATGGTAGCTTGTTATTCGGTGACTGAGGCTCACGCATTCCTACTATCCATGACTCTTCTTCCAGCCCTCCCTTTCTCTGGAAGCTTTTTGACACCTACCACGGACCATGTCCAGTGCTGGTACAAGAAGGAAGATCATATAACTCCTGCCTCCCAGGAAATCTTTCACCAGGCAGTCTGGTCTTAGATCTGATCAAGGTCTCTAACATCTCCAAAGTTCAGTTTTCCTATCTATGAAATAGAGATGCAACCAATTCTCACTGCAAAGAGATTTGGGGGATTGACTTGAAAGGTAACAGGCTAGCCCAGTGTCTGGAACATAATATCTCAGGAGATGACAGGAGTTTCATTAAGAAACTCTCATGGCAGATGTGTAAAGAATCAAGAGTGGTGGAAAGAGAGCAGGGTGAGTGGAGAAGCATGCCTGCCCTCTTGTGACTGCAATGTGCATTAAGGATGAGTAGGAGTCCTGAGTGGGAGAAAGGACATTTCGGGTGGAGGGAGGCCAGGTGCAAAGGCAGGGAATGAGAGTGGCTCTCTATTCAGGGAACAGAGGTAAGGTGTGAGTCACTGATGGGAGACTTTTAGTGGTGGGCTATGGTGGGAATGCATTTGGAGAGGCTGGCTGGGATGGGCAGTGAAGTACTTACTGCTGAGTTAGTGAGCTCGGGCATTACCTGGGGGCTGCAGGGGTTCTGCCCAAGATTTCTTACATAGGAGTGTGACTTGCTTAGCTTGGACTTGGTGTGCCTTAGTGGGAGTCCCCACCCTGCTGCTCTTGGTAGCCTTCCAGCTGCCCTGAAGATGCTGGGTTCCTGGCTGAACCCTGGCTGGGTTCATCACACAGCGCTGGTGGTGACAGGATGGGGCGTATCAGGCAACGTCAACGCCAGCTGCTAATTCATGCAGGAATATCCTGGAAGCCTGGAGGAAAAGGGTGGGAATGTGCCCACAGTCAGGGGTGACTCACTGCTTCTAAGGAACACCAGCAACTAGAGGCACTGGGCTCCAGAGTTCCCTTAATGGGCTTGCTGGATGAGGGGCAGTAGCTTTTAGGAGGTCAGGGGGACCATTGCCAGTGGCTGGAGGGAGGGAGGAGCCATCAGAACATGTTAAGAAAGATGTCAGAACAACTTTATGGGATGATCCCATGACTAACATTCCTTAGGATTTGTGAGGCCTCTTCTGTGTGATTTGAAATATCCACTTGAATTTTGAATTAACTTTTAAATTATTTTTCATAGCATTAATTGAGTTCCAATGTCAGGAAGCATCTCTTCATGATCCTACAAATCACACTCTTCCCAGGTCTGCCTGGAGGTCTAGAGAAGTTATCCTGATGGGAATCCATATAATTAAAATTGTTCATAAACTTCTCTTTACAGTGTTACTTAAAAATAGTGAATTTCACCTATGTCAAAGACACAATGTGATGAACTGTTATGTATGTGTATGCCCATGTATACACCATCAGGTTAAGGTATGGAGCATTCCAGAACCCACCCCTAGTCAGTACTCATCCTAAAGGAGCCACTAGTCTGACTTTTACCTCCATGGACTCATTTTGCCAGTAATAGGGACCCTGTGTGTTATGCTGCATCTGTTCTCTTTTACCAGCTTTGCCACTGCACAGGCCACTCATGTCACCAGGAGGAAGGGGCAGTTCTCTCTCTCTCTCTCTCTTTTTTTGTACAATATTCCATTATGTGAATGGGCACTCAACTTATTCATTCTTTAGTTGACAACATTTGGGCAGTTTGTGGTGTTCAGCTGTGATAAATAAAGTTGCTACTGACATTCACATATGGATCTTTTAGTGAGCATAAACACTCATTTCCAGTGGGCACGTACCCAGGACAGTAGCAGGATCCTATAGGTTTAACTTTAGTGGATGCTGTCAAACCCTTTTCTAAAACAATGTACCAGGTTACAACTCCAGTTGGGTACCTATTCACTTATGAAAGCAGGAGTGACATCCATGCAGGAGATCGTAAGGCCTTTTGAATCTTAGATTATTAGCTTGGGACCTCCCCACTCAGGCCTACATAGCAGCCAGTTGATACTTCTTGTGGCTTGTGTTTAGATGTCCCCCCAAGCTGGGCATGGTGCTACATGCTTGCAATTCGAGCACTTGGGAGGCTGAGGCAGGAAGATCGCTGCAGGTTTGAGGCCAGCCTAGGCTACATAGTGAGTTTAAGGCCAGTCTGAACTACATAGCAAGGCCCTGTCTCAAAAATAAAAAGATAGATGTCCCCCCACAGCCTCGTGTGGTCATAGGTGGGGCTTTTTCAGAGGTAGCTGGATCTAGAGTATGTGATTAAATCATGGTGCAATGCTAGGATTAAGGGTGTCAGGATTAAGGGTGAGTGATTACTAAATCAGCCCTCTGATTGATTTGTTACCCTATAGCCTAATAGAATATAAAAGGGGCAGAAAAATGCTGCTAAGGTCCCTTGCTTGCTTTGCTACCTCCTGTCCATCATGAACTGTTTCTCCTCTGTGATACCTTTCTGCCAAGCCACCCTGCCTTGGAGCCAGCTGACTATGAACTGAAACCTCTACAATCTGTAAGCCAAAATAAATTTTTCCTCCTTTAACTTGGGGTGTCAGGTATTTTGTCTCAGCAATGAGAAAAGTAACTAAGACAACACCCATCCACCACTGTGAATACTCAGGGTCACCCCATTGGCTCCTCCTGCTGTGTTTGGGGGACCGACCATGACACAGCCTAAGGCTTAGAGTTGTCAAATGTGAATGAGGGGTCCTAGAGAGAGGTTGGGAAGTGGTTAGCCACTGCACCGACTCTATGCCCAGCTTCTGGGGAATCTCCTTCAAAATGGGCATCGGAGGATGCTGTGGTGAGGGAAGGCCTAATGGTTTGCCTCTCACACAGTGCTTATGCTGGATGAATATGGAACTTGAGTGCTTGTCTCTGTCTCCTTCCCCCTCGAGCTGAGATAGGGCAGAGTCTACACCACATCTGACTTAGGACTCCTCAGAAGTACGCTAGTACCTTGCACCTAGGAGGTGCTGGCCAGCATGAATGAAGAAGAGAAGATGGAGGCAGACAGAGATTGCAGACCTGCAGTCTTCTTCCAGGGCCTGAAAGCTCCAATAGGGATTTGGTACCAGAAAGATGCTAGACAATTGGCCGCAGTTCCAGGCTTTAGGGTTATACTGCTTGGATCGAATTTCTGAACTGGGCCTCAGTCTCTTCATCTATCAGGTGGGAATAGTACTAACACCTCCCTTAGAGTGATGCTATGAGGAAAAAAGAAATGAATATGTATGCAGTGCCTGGTACATAACAAATGCTCAATAAATATATCAACTCTGCCTTCTTGTCATCATTATTTGCAGAGAATATTGACCTTGGAGAGTTTAGGAATAAAGTAGAGAGAGGGAGAAATTTACCATCTGTGGAGAGAATGGGGGACTTGGGCATAAAGCATATGAAACATAGACCTGGTGTATCCTCCTTCTCAAACTTGAATATATATATATATATATGGTGTGTGTATGTGCGTGGTTTTATGGCAAGGTAATTTTTATTCTGATCACTTTTCTCTGAGGGCCTGTAGTACTTTGCATCTACCTAGAATAGTCATTTTATGTTCAGAATGGGAATATTTTTTATTGTTTTTGCTGATTAAAACCAATACTTCTTGTTAAAAAAAAAAAGTTTAGTACCTCATAATTGTATAAAGTAGCAAAGGAAAATCCCTTGTATTCCAGCCCCAGGGACCCCTATCATTATCAGTTTGCTGGATTCTTCTCAGCTTTAATGTACTTGGGCTGTGTGCACAAAGCATGGAGATAGTTTTTAGACATAAAATACAGTGTATTGGGCATGCTCTTGTGCAGTCAACACTGCATTATAGACATCTTTCTACAAAGTGCACTACGGTCCCTCTTGTTATCTTTGTGGTCCGGTATGCAAATCTGCTACACTTAAGCCTTTATACACAGATGTGAAGATTGCTTTCCATTTTTTTGGTAATTTTTTTTCCTATTAGAAGTTATGCTGATCTGAAGAACTTTGTACACAAATCTTAAAACATTCATTTGATTTTTTTTAAAAAGTAAGTTAAGAAGGAATCACACTTTTACCCCTACTTCCTGTGTCCCAATGTGTGCATGGATTTATTCTTCGATAGAGATTATCTTATTCCAAGCTTTGGGAAATGCCCCTGTTTTCTTTCTTTGGAGGCTAGGAAAGAGCTCCATGGAGGAGGGCTGAATCCCCATCCAGGATGTGGAAAAGGACCCCCAAAATCCACAAAGCAGCCCCACTGGCCTCCTTCCCTAGTTTGTCTTGTGAACTTAGAACTGTTCTCCTGGCTGCAGAATGAAAAAAGCATCAGTTGCCCAGACAGCTCATCTACTAGAGGTTCCCAACATGCCAAGTGCGGTCAGTGGTAGAATCCAGACTTCCCAACTCCAGGTTGCTGTGTCCACCTGGGCAAGCTTCCCTCCCATATCATCAGCTGGAAGGAACAGAGACCAATGGGAAGTATGTTGGAATAATGAATGAGCAAAGACCTTGTGCCTGCCTTGTTTTAAGAGCCCAAGCTGGGTGTGGTGGTGCACGCCTTTAATCCCAGCACTTGGGAGGCTGAGGTAGGAGGAGTGTTGTGAGTTCGAGGCTGACTTGGGCTACAACGCCAGTGCAAGGCCAGCCTGAGCTACACAGTGCGACCCTGCCTCAAAAAACCAGGGCCGGGAGTTTGGCTCAGTGACTTAAGCGCCTGTCTGACAGGCGTGAGGTTGTGAGTTCAATTCCCGGTGCTGCAAAAAAAAAAAAAAAAAAAAAAAAAAAAGAGCCCACTCAGGGTATTGCACGGGTCACAATAGAAGCCACTGGGAGGTTTGGGGCTCTCAGCAGGGAACACTGTCACTCTTTACTTAAGGGCCATAGATATGAGTTGATTTAGTTCCAGTTTGTGTCTCTGCCTCACCTCTATTCTCTCCTTTCTCATCCTACTTTCAGATTACCTTCTAGCAACAATTACTTTCATGTCTACTTGAAACCATAACATGTGAGTTTCTTGGGAAAGAGGGTCTTCATAGTTCTAATTAGTTAAAGATCTTGAGATGAAATCATACTGGATTTAGGGTGGGTCCTAAACCCAGTGACTGGTGTTCTTATGAGAGAGGAGAAGACCCAGAGAGGCACAGACAGGAAGGACATGGGAAGATGGAGGCAGAGTTGGAGGGATGCAGCTATAAACCAAGAAGGTCAAGGATTGTCACCAAAACATTGTCAAGGAGCCACCAAAAGCTACGAAGAGGCAAAGGAGGATTCTTCCCTAGAGCACTCAGGGGGCATGTCCTTGTCATGATTTCAGACTTTTAGCCTCCAGAATTGGAAGAGTATAGATTTGGTGTTTTAAGCCACTCAGTTTGTGGTAACCTAGAAATCAAATACAACTGTACTCCTTAGAACCCTCAGTAGCTCCCCACTGTTTATCAGCAACATTCCTTAGTCTGGCTTCTAAGTGCTTGTCTGCTTTGTCCACAGCCCCAGCCTTCCAGCCAAACAGTGACACCATGTCTGTACACACCCTAAGTTTCCTTCTTTCCAGCCTTCTGTTCCAGCCACTCCTTCTGCTGAAAGTCCCCATTCTATAGACAAAGAAATGAAGGCCCAGAGAAAAAGGCAATGACTTATGTGCAGTCCTGCAACTGGACACTTTTGTGATACCTTTCGCTCAGCACAGCTGCAGCTGTTGGGGACTGCCTAGTTTATAGTGCTGTTAAAAGTGTCTCATTTTGTGCTTGGGATGGAGAGAGCTCTTTCTTTCCCCATTTTTGAATGGGTCCATTCCCCTGCTGTGGGAGCTGCCAGGGGATATGGTGGCAGCATTTTGGATATGTGTGGGGCAAGGAGGCAAAAGCATATCCTTTTGCGGAGAGAAAGTCTTTCAGTATGGGTTTTATTTGCAGTGAGAAGAATAGGAGCTCTGGACAGGCATGGGCCAAGCCACTTTGAATGGGGCCCTTGAATTAACATTGCAGAGTCTCCTAAAGCTGCTAATCGGATTAGCTGTGTAGTGAAGGAAGTACTTAGCGGGAGACACGGACATGTTCACAGGCACACACACACTTTCCAACCCCCTCGATGCGACGCGCAGTGGCAGAGCCTAGCGGTTGGTTCCTGAATTTAGACACCTCTCCTGCTAACTACACAAGATGTGAATTTGACGCTTTGTGTGGTTGATGCTTTGGGCCTTTTGTTTGTTTCTTTCTTTCTTTCCAAAAGAACTGAGGAAGTCCATGTTGAACATTGTCATCTTTGCAAATGTACCTAGAGAGGAAAACTTGTCTTGCAGTTGTCTCTGTTTGAGTAAATGGATCTGATTTCTTGATCTATGTAATAAGGACTCTGAAAGGGGAGACGGTTTTAATTACTTATTGGCTCTGATGGAAGTTGACATTTCCTGCCTCATTTATTCCAAGCCACTGGGTCATATCCATCTCTGTTTAAGAAGTCAAACTTCCTCTAAATCCTTGCTGTCTGAACTCCTGCTGTCTGTGTAGAGCATCTGCATAACCCTGGCATCTTGGCATGTGGATTCAAAATAATAAATGATCCAGAGAGGGTCCAAGATGTAACTTTGGAGAGTGTTGCATCCTCTCTCTGGTCTTTATCTTTAAATCATGAGGTCTGTTCACCCACAACCTCTTTGGCTACTAGATGTCCACCATGGCTTTGAGTGGCACAGGTACCCTCACCTGATCTCAGTGTTCCCATCTGAATAGAGCAGCAGATGAAACCATATTCTTATTTCTTTCAGCCAGTTTGAGTTTTGGATTTGAGCTCTGGTGTTGCAGATTACAGAAAAGCAGGGAACCAAATGCCTTTGGTGAGCACAGGACTCACTTTAGGCATGAAAGACTAATTTAGCAAACTCAGGAGATGCCAGATGTCCCAAATCAGAGAACCTTCATTCAGTTTCTGGGCTTTGCTTTCTATGGCTTGAAGGTCTAAAAAAGAGACCCAACCTATCTCTGTTGCCAACATGCTGTTAGCTTTGAGGCTCTGGAGAGAATTTGTAGGTGACGTTGTTTTAATCAGCTCCATAGACGGGCTATAATTTCTCAGCCTCTACACCTGACATAGACATTCCCCAGCTTTGTAGACACAGCTGCATGATTTCACTAATTTTTCTTGTTGAGGTGGGAGTGATGCTAAGTAAAAGTGTGCAGGTAAGAATGATAGTAGGTGGCTCCCTGTGACATTCTGTGGAAGGAATCATATCCTGAATGTATGAATGAATGCTACTCATTCTTGCGTCTTGCTCTATTCAATGGGCAGCCCA
>RJWM01035443.1:0-18928 GCA_004363535.1 Dasyprocta punctata
CAAATTATTTATCTGTCTATATATTAGATTTCATAAATTTTATTTTATTTTTTTATTTTTTATTTTTTTTTTTTGTGGCACCGGGAATTGAACTTACAACCTCGCGCCTGCCAGGGCAGGCGCTTAAGGCACTGAGCCAAACTCCCGGCCCTGGTTTTTTTTGAGGCAGGGTCGCACTATGTAGCTCAGGCCAGCCTTGTGCTCGCATTGTAGCCCAAGCCGGCCTCGAACTCACAACGCTCCGCCTACCTCAGCCTCCCAAGTGCTGGGATTAAAGGCGTGCGCCACCACGCCTGGCTAGATTTCATAAATTTTAGAAAAAGTTTATTGACATGGATACTAAATTGAGCTGGGGTATTATGGGATATATAACAGGTTAATATCTTCTAACCATTGCATGTCAATGGCAGTGCATTTTTCAGCTTAGATAACCTAAATATCTGTGGAAATGAATATTTTTTTTTTAGTAAAATCACTACAGATGTACAATAAAGAAAGTTGGGCTTGTTTTCAAATATCTTAAATTAGAAAATTCCCACAAATCGTATTTGCATTAACTCTGCAAAATAAAATTCATCCAGACGATATTACTGCAAAACTATTGACCACACTGATATCTCTAACCAGAATAGGTCTTCTGATCACCCTGGATGGAGGAGCACAACCTCACATTGGTGACCGAGTTCATTCCGCTGGGCATCACAGATCGTCCCGAGCTGCAGGTTCCACTCTTTGTGCTGTTCCTCGTCGTCTACCTGACCTCGCTGGTGGGCAATGTGGGCATGATTGTCTTCACCCCGGTGGACTCCAGGCTGCAAACTCCCATGTGCTTTTTTCTCAGACACCTCAGTGTCACTGATCTTGAGTATTCTATAGCTATGTTACTGAAAATGTTGGCTAATTTTGTGGTAGATCAAAATTCAATCTAATATCATCGTTGTCCTACCCAGCTGGCTTTCTTTCTTTTGTTTATTGCTTGTGAGCTTTTTATTCTGTCTGCCATGTCCTATGACTGCTATGTGGCCATCTGTAACCTTCTGCTGTACACTGCCATCATGGCATCAAGTATACGTTGGGTAATAGTGGTGATTCCTTTTCTCTGCAGCACATTTGTGTGTCTTCTGCTTACCAGGAAATTTCCACTTTGTCTTTCTGTGAATACAGTATCATTTGTCCTTTTTACTGCTATAGTCTCCCCTTGTTATCTTTAGTTTGCTCAGACACACATGAAGTTGAAGTGATGATACCACTCTTATCAACTTTTAACTTGATTTCCTCTCTTCTGGTGGTCCCCATTTCCTGCCTGCTCATTCTTGTAGCCATTCCCAGGATAAACTACAGATGGCAGCCACAAGGCCTTCTCCACCTGTGGGTGTTCTGACCATGGTCACAGTGTTCTATGGGACTTTGATATTTGTGTGTGTGTTGCCCAAGTCCAATCACTCCAGTGACACTGACAAAGTGATTTCCATATTTTATATCTTGATCATCCCCATGCTGTATCTTTTGATCTGCAGCTTGAGAAACAAAGATGTAAAATGTTCCCCACAAAAATAAAACACAGAAAAAACTATGCTATATCTTTTCTTAAAATACTCATACAGTATGATTTTTGTGTATGAAGCAGGACAGTCAGCTGCTCTGTTTTCCTTCAGAATCCATAACAGTCTCAAAAGGGCTCACAATATATTTAAATATTGAACCTAGTCATACTTGTCACATTTAGGAATGCCATAGAATATGAGTTAAGAATGGTAAAATATTGTCTTACTAAAAAAATAACAAGTTAAAACATATTGTAACTATTTACCATAGGTTTGGAGAAGTTTGCAGAGTTGTCGCCTCCTTGGAAGCCAGGAACAGTGATAAATACAGATAAGGTGACCAATGGTTCCTGCAATATTTGCAACAATTATAATAACTTTCTAGTGTGCATATGAGCCTCTGTGTTACTTCTTATGCTAATCCAATATTATGATTTTAATCTCTATGCACTTCTATGGATTACACAAAAGTAAAATGTGATTTCAGTATCAGGAGGCTCAGCGTAGTGTGACAATTTGAGTGAGTCAGCTATAATATGTTTAAATGTCCCTGTTCCATGTGGTGACCTTAGGGTCCTTCATTTTATTTTTATTCTTAATGTTTGGTATAAGTGTGTGATTCATAGTTTCTAGTAGTTACATTACACTTGGGGGCTCTATGCACACACACAGCTCATCCTAATTGTTTTTCCTCTCCTCTCCTCCACAGCATCTCCTCTGTCCATTTCCCTGTATTCCATTTCATCCTTACAGAGTCTACTCCTGTTTTACTAATGTAAGTCTTCTATTTTGTTCTTTAAATTATTTTTCTTTTGGTTCTCCCATATTAGAGAAACCATGTGATATATAACCTTCTGTGACTGACTTATTTTACTTATCATTATGGTCTCAAAACCCAGTCTTTCTCTACAAATGATTCAAAATTATGCTTCACAATCAAGTGGTACTCTAGTGTGGATATGTACCACATTTTCTTTTCCCATTCATATCTTGGGTAATAGTCTGCTTCCATGATTTTGCTTCTGTGACTATGCTGATACAATTGTGAGTGTGCACATCTTTCTGTAATTCAATGACTTCACTGATGAAACTCTTGAAGACAAAGCACAAGCAAAACTTTCTGAACAGAACAGTGATTGCACAGGGGATCTTATCTTTTCTGTTGTGTTCTCTTATCTTCACCAATAAGGGAGCCTATTAACCCAGTTTAGCAGCTTTGAACTTTGTCTTATTGTGTGCATTTTTGTTTAAAGCTTGCACACCAGGGAAAATATGTTTCATGAACTCTGCCACAGAAGTTTCCAGAATTTTGTTTGGTTTATGTCTTAGTTACTTTTGTCACATTTATTGAGACAGAATACCTGATGCCCAAAATTAGGGAAGGAAATGTTTAATTTTTACAGTGCTTTAGGGTTTTAGTCCATACTTAGCTGGCTGCAAGGCAGGGTTGCATGGCTGAGAGCCAGCCTTTCATGGCAACTGCAAACAGCAAAACAAGAGGTGCACCAGAGAGCCAGATATGCCTTCCTCCTGACTTTACACTGTATGTGGGTTCTACCTCTGGGTGGGTGCAGCACTCACAATCCCAGAGTCAGACAACAAACCAGTCATGAATGCCAGACTCAGCCCCGTCCATGATTACATGACACTTGAGGGGGGACATTGGAATATAAACCGTAGCAGTTTAGTTTTTCTAACTGGTTTGCTTTTGGTTCCTTACTGCATATTTTACTCTAATGTATGCCTGTTCTTCCTAATCCCTGCAAAACAGAAAAAAAATATTTTTCTTATTCTTGCATAAGATGTCTATGGTGAAGCACTTTTGTGGTTCCCCTTTCTTATGGCTGATGTCCCTCATGCGTGGTCAATGTGATAGTACATTATTTTCATTAAGATCTATTTTTGAAGGAAATAAACAGATAATTGCATAGTTCTAACTATACTATATTTCTAGTTAGAGTGTAAGGTGTTAAATTTCCATGTATAAAATGTTATGACGTGTGAATATATCCTCCCAGAACACAATCTAAATTAGTCTCTGTTTTGTTCATTTTTTTATTGCTTTACAATCCTCAGGTTTGATTTATTTATTTATTTATTTATTTGAGAGGAAAGCAAAGACACATATAACAAAGGCAAAAAGCAAAAGAGACAAACAAATGACTAGAGTAAATACACAACAGTAACATTACAGGTTTACAAAACAGGATAGAAACTTGACAATGGTTGCAATATTGCGTATTGTTATCTTCAAAATGGTTGTTTACATTAATAGATATAGACATGTAAAGTTGATCTAATCATATGAGTATTAATTGTACTTTATCAATAATGAATACATTCAGCAGTGTGTTTGCTTTAGTTATCAGGTTTGATTTATACCATAGAGAGACTTAAATGGTTTTTCAATAAATAACTTTGTAATAGAATTAAATTTGTAGCTGAACAAGGTGAATAAAGTCAACTCAGTCGTATAACAAGATAATGTGTGCAGGGTCATGATGGAAACATAATTTACTAAAGATTCTAAGGGATAGATTTTTATTATGATAAAATGCTATTAATTGCTACTATATGTATGAAATGTTTTAATGTTCTAGAAAATGAATATTGAAGGGCACAAAATGAAATGTTGATTGCCAGATTATGAAATACTTAAATTATTATATTTTTAATTTATAAAATATGTTTCCAAATGAAACCCATGTAAGTTATTTTTTAACATATAGAAATAAATTTATAGCATAAATTTTACAGTAGGGAAATCCAAAAGTTTCTAAGCTTCATAGAAATGCATTTAGTGATGCAATGAAATTTTTGCACTTGATAAAATATTGGTTTGACTTTTGATAGTTCAAGAAATGATAAATAAAATGCAGAAGAAATATTTTGGTGTGTAAGATTAGGTAAACGATTTCATTTATTTTTGAAGTTCACCTGCATTTTATTAAGAGAATTTTGTAAGTTAGTTCAGCATTTAAAAATATTTTCCATACAATATAAATTCTAGAAATCAGAAATTAGAATCAAATTATCACTAAATGTAAATCATAGAATTTAACATTTCATATAATTTTAATTCACAATATTTGATAGAGTTAAGAATAAGAATTATACAAAAACTTAGGGATGCTCAGAGTGCTTATAACAGAATAATTTAATAGCTGCATTTAGGCACCTAAGGTGCATTGCAGTTTTTCATTTACAGAAGCACTGAGAAAATCAAAAGAAAAAAATATACACATGAGAATGAACTCAAAATTATAATTTATTTTCAAAATACTTCTCTCCCTCACCCAAAAAGCATATCCAGGTTGCTTGAACAGTGAATTCTCCTAATTTTTTAGATAAAGGACTTACACTTCCTAAAATTTTTTTCAAAAAACTAAAGAGAGTGCATAGTATATATATTTTGAAGGAATATTGCTTTATTATCAAGGCAGATAAAAGCGTCATGAATATGAAAATCCCAAACAAGATGTTAGCTCATGAATTCGGCAATACACAAGAACAGTAATATATCATGAGTTTTTAAGCAAGGAACATGTATTTGGTTTAACATTCATAATTCATGTTAATCACATGATTTATGATAATTTATAATCACTAAATAAGAAAAAACAAGCATCTCAATAGATGTCATATTTTCAGAAGCTTCAAAATGCATTCATAAAATGTTTGACTAAACACTGAAATGGACATTCTTAAGCTTGGTAATGATCTCCCTTTCATCTCTTATTTCCTTTATTTTTATTTTTCTGCTTTTTGTTATATTTGAGACAGATTGTCCTCCTCAAGGCACATATTTAGTGTTTAATTCCAAAAGGGGAATCACAGAAAGAGAATTCTATCAAGGAATAGAATAAAATAGGGTTATAGAGTTCAAATGGCACCTCAAAGTGTATAAACAGAGCATAACTTCTTATAATACTTTCCTATTATCACTGACTAGTGTGGATTCAATATTTTAAAAATCAATTTAGAGAATACACAAAACTATACTACACAGTATTAGCACATTTCTAACCACACAGTTAACCAATGACAACTTCCATATGAATGGTACACTCTAGACACAGTTTCCCTCTGGTGTAGGTAACTACTTACTAGGATCAAGGCCAAGAGTAAAAGGGAGAGGATGCAGTGCCTGGGGCTGCAGACCCACAATCCCAGCCCCCTGGGAAGCTGAGGCAGGCAGATTGCAAGATCCAACCAACTTAAAATAATTCATCAGCTCTGTAGGAACTTCTGTCAAATTAAAACAAAATTAAGTTCCTGGGGACGTTGTTCAGTGTGGAGGCTCTGCGATGAGTTCCAAGTACTACAAAAAAGAAGAATGTATTACATTTGAATGATATGAAATCTAGATATCTATGACTATGAATCAAAGATTGACTAATGTGAATACATAGTCAACTTGTTTTATTTATATATTATTCTTGTGAACAACAAAAATGGATTAACTTATGAAAATTCCCTTATTAGCCAGGCATGGTGGTGCATGCCTTTAATCCCAGCACTTCTGAGGCCAAAGTAGGTGGAGCATTGTGAGTTTGAGGCCAGCTTGGGCTACAACATGCAAGGCCGTCCTGAACTACATAGTGCGACCCTGCCTCAAAAAGCTAGGGCTGGGAGTTTGGCTCAGTGGCTTAAGCACCTGTCTGGCAAGTGTGAGGCTATTAAAAAAAATTCCTTTATGCCAATAGTGTGGAATTTTCTCTTTTCTCCCTCCTCTAAATACCACTGTTCCACCTAAATTGAATTGTATTCTCTGTACATTCATGAAAAAGGGGTATTTCTGAATTTGAGAAATTACTTACCCTAAGTTAACAACTTGAATATTATTTAACCTAAAAATTTCAATGTTTATATTTCTTATATAAACTAATTCATTATTTTTAATATATTTGTTCTGTCATTAGAACTATTAACATAAGATCTACCTTCTTAACAACTATTTAAATTTACAAAGAAATATCATTGACTATAAACACAGTGTTGTACACTAGGTCCAAAATTATTATTTATAATATGTAACTGGAAACTTTGTACCATGTTACCAATATTTACTCCTTTCTCTATTTACCCAACCTGTGGTTACCACCATTCTACTTTCTAACACTGTAAATTTGACTCTGACATAATTCCTACAGGTGAGATAATGTGTCATTTGTTATTGTGTGGCTAGCTTACTTTGATACGGAAAATGTCCTCAAAATTTATCCATATTGTTACACATTTCAGGTTTTCCTTTTTCTTTATGGACAAATAATGCTATATTGTAGGCACATATTTAATATTTAGAATCCATTCATTCATGCTTAGCTCTGAAGGCAATATATACATCTCTGTTACCATGAATAGTGCTGTAATGCACCTGAGATGTTATAGTCTCTCTTTGACACTAAGAGGGAAAAGTTTAGGTGTTTATGCTCAGAAGCATATGTATAATTAAACCTTTGAACATAACAGAATGTTCCACAAATACACCCTTTGCTTTTCTACTGTAAATTTTTACTTCAGAAAAATAATACCTGACTGTGAATCTCAGTAAGTTTCCCTGAGGGACACAGGAAGCAACCTTTGTGTTTAATCACTTGGTATGACAAAAGGCAATGCATGCACACATGTGCAAAAATGTCAAATCAGGATTCGCCTCCACATGATCCTCCTTGGAGTAGTTTTTATGTACGTTTACCTGTGCATTACAGAGGGTATAATGCACACACACCACTCTAGACTGATTTCAAAAAAGTTTTCTTTTTGATTTTTCTGGTAGAAGTAGCACAATTCAGTACAATGATGCATGAAAAATCAGATTTACACATTTTCGAGAAGGTCAAAGTGAATCATCAGATTACTTATGCACAGAAGATGAAGATGACCCATTGTTGTAAAATACATGCTTTCATAACAGAAAAGTGTTGTGGGTGGATGATGATGATAATGATGATGATGACTTTCACATTAGCCATGCCAGTCAAATTTCCTGTGACAGTGAAATGGAGAAAGTATAGACTTATACAGACACGGAGAATGGAGATGTCACTGATTCAGATGAAGAAAACAACACTGTGAGTACACATTTTACTAATAAAATGCTGTAAAATGGTAAAAAATTATATGCTTACTGTGACACTTCACTAGCTGAACTGAAAGCATGCATAGGTCTGCTATACTTAGCAGGGACTTCTAATAGTAACTGCAGGAATGTAAAAGAGTTATGATAAAGCAATGAGTCAAAATATGTTATAAAATTTATGTAGGTTTTCAATTTAGACATTAAACCTAGAACTCAGCCATCAGTTCCTTATTGGTACAGTAATAAACCAAATGATGTTATAAATAGACTTGTTGCTCCCATCTCCCAAACTAATCAGAATGACATTATACAATAGGTTTATCAGTTTCCAACTGATGTTACATTTGCTAACAGAGCACAAGTTAACCAGCATATTAACTGTACACAGGAACCAAGCAAAAATTTCAAACGAAATGTCACAATTTCAAAATAGATAATTGTATAATACAATTTTTGGATTTCAGCAAGATATAATGTTGGCCATGTATATGGCAAAAACAAAGAAAACAAAACAAACAAAGAAACAAAGAAAGAAAAAACAAAGAAAAAAACAAAGAAAACACAAAAACAACTGGTACTGTTGGTGTTGAAATTGTGCTGTGATAGAAATATTGATAGGTAAACCTCAACAAAAGAGGCTGAGATGGAAACCTTCTATAACAAAACCAAAGGTAGAGTAGATGTTGTTGGTGAGTTATGCAGCCGCTATGATGTCACTTAAAGCATGAAGCATTGGCCAATGGATTTGTTTTACTTAATCCTACACATGTGTGACTTACATAATTTGATAGTTTACAAAGAAAATAACAAGTGCAAAATGCCACTTTGAAATTTTCTTGGAGGCTTTGGAGTGGAACGCATAAGAGATCATTTAAAGCAGAGAAAATTCAAAATGTTTCTTCCCAGGAGACTACACAAAAAACATTGTTGACCACACTGGTGAACTTACAGGTGGACAGGCAGGTGCAGCATCACAAAGACTTATTACAACAACAGGAAAACAACTGTGCCCCACAATAAAGGACTTGAAAGCAAAACTTATGTATGACACTTGTGCAGGAAGCATGCAATTTTCATTTGTGAAGAGAGCCTTGGGTGTGACAATTGAAGCAAAGCTCATTTGTACTGCAGAATTCTATTAGCATTTTCATTGTAGTTCACATAGATTTCTATTCTGATACTATCTCTCAGGTTTTGTAAACAAGTATACAGCTGAAGTGATAATACTGCGGTCTATTCTAAGCACTCATTATATATTTGACCTTTATTTTATTTTCTTGGCATCTTGTTTTCTTACTATTAAGGTGTGATAATTAAAGTTTTTTTTTCTAGAGTGCTGTTGGCATTTTCATTTATTTCTGTTGTTCTTTTTTAGACTGTACACCAAAAACTAGTCAATGTTAAAATTTTTATTTTATTTTATTTTATTTTATTGTCTTTTTGAGACAGGGTTTTGCTGTGCAGTTCAGGCTGAACTTGTATTCATTTTGTAGCTCAAGTGGTCCTCAAGCTCACAGTGATCCTCCTTGCCTCAGACTTGCAAGTGCTGGGATTACAGGCATGCGCCAACATGCCCAGCCTTGATGTTTTTTTATAAGTATTCAATAAATATTATAATTGAAAACTTTGTTTTTGATAACTTTTTTAAGTCAAGAACTCGTTAATATAATAAAATTCATAAATTTAAAAATAATAATTCATCAATAAATAGTATAAAGACAAAGTGGCTTTGACACAGCCATGGTTGTGTCCTCTTAAAACAAAAATACATTACGTTCTTAAGATTATACTATGTCATTACTGTACATTATTTTAAAACAAAAGAGAGGAATTTGAAGCTTGTCACAAGATGTAAATGATGAAAGTTTAAGCTTATAGCTATTCTAATTGTCCTGAGTTGATCACTACCTAATATACACATGAATAAAAAACACATTACAAGTTTGAAATGTTTACAAATATTTCTCTTGATCTAATATGTAAATGATTTTAAAAAGCTATCATCTGCTCTTTCCAAAGGGCTATTGATATCAGCTACCTTCATAAAAATGAAAATCTCCTATCACAGAGATCATTTAGAACACTATACATTAAATAAAATTGTGAACAAAGAACAAAAGAGGAACAATAAAGGTTTAGTGTGCAACACTGAATCTACTGATTCTTAGAGTAACCTTATTTCTGTAGTATAGAAGACTACTATATGTCCTGCTCAAATATTTTTCAATTACAACAGCTTCTGTCTTTTTACCCTGCCCTCCTTACTCTTCTTTCTGCATTGTTTGTAATCTATACAACTACTCTGTCTTCTACTAAAAACAGCTATAACTTTTGGAATCTCAAAATTCTTTAAAATTATTATTCCTTAGTTGTCACCTTTCATTCCATATGTGTTTGCTCTTTCACAACTTCTAAAATATATTCTTAAACAACAACCCATTCTTTGGCACTGGAGTGTTTTTGGTTGAGGAAAGCAGTAACTGAGTTGGACAATTTTTAAAAAGTATTGCTCCATTTTTAAAAATGGATATGGGTTTGGCTTAAGTGAAATGAAAATTTCAAAATGCCTACTTCCTAAAAAGAAATTCTGACAAGAAAAGTATTTTATCTATAGAGTTCAAAATAGTTTTCCAAGGATTAAAAAGTATATTTCAAAGACATAATAGAGTATATTATTGAATTACAAAGTTTATTAATTTTCACACAGTAATAAAATAATGAAGTAAGAGCAATAGCTTTAATCAACTTTAATTGACTAAAAGTGGTAACATCATGATTTTTCAATACTTTTTAGTAGCAACTGAAAAATATAAGCTTTGAAACAGAAAATCAGTGAGTGAAATCATTAGGCAGAAAGTAACATGATGGAAAGAGTTTCTCTTGTAAGTGTGATGCTATGAGACCAAACATGCTTTAGATTATAACTCGGCCATCTTTTGAAAACTGAATTAAAAATTACCTAGCAATGTTCCTATGAGGACAAACATACATTTTCCACTCCTGTGTTTCAGAATTCATGTCAACTTTCATGCCACTCCAAAAGCTACTTATCATTGTCAAAATTTTTCCATGTAATAACTTTTAGTGAGGTGGGTTTTTTAATATTAATTTTTATTTGTTTATTTATTTTTTGTATCAGAGATCAAAGGCATGACTTGGTGCTTGCATAATAGCTTTTAGACACTCAAATATTAAAATTATAGTCTAATGAAACATTTTCTTACCTGTCATTGTTGTCACACCCTCTGAATGTTTGTGGAGATGCACTGGTTTTAATACATTACCTTATGTGTTGGTTACTTTTGCTGAGACATAAAAGCAGGCATCCACAGTATAAAGGAGCATATTCAGAATAATGGTATAAAGGATTCAGTCCATAGAAAACTCTCTCCAAGTCAAGAAAGAGAGGAAACTGACTCAGGTGCTGGCTGCCAGCAAACAGAGAGAGGAGCATGGGGCTGGAGAGGAAGACATGCTCCACCCTTTCAGGTCATGACCCAGCAACCCAACTCTGCTGCCCAGGTCCAGACTCCTAGCAACACCTCAACTCTGGACTCACAAATCCACCAATGAGTACAGCAAACCCACGCTCCAGCCACCTTCCAAACATGCAAGACTTTTTGAGGATACCCCAGTCCAAATCATAACATTCTAAATCAAATTAAATTAGAAAACTAAGTGCCATATTAATGTAAGTAAAATAGTTTTAGATTAATGAAGTTTACTCTGATCTAACTGCAAGGATTTGTTGTAGTCCCTAACTCCCATGAAACAGCAACTTACATCATATCTTGTTTGTCAGGAGAATGAAATTCTCATGCACTAATGGTAGAACTTCTGTGGAATAATGTAATTTTGAAATAAATCTATTCATACTTAGGAAAATTTTATTTGTTAGATTTTTTAAATCACAGAACCACTACATAAGGTGTTTCACAGAAGTGTTTATTTGAGGACTAGGGTGGAGACACATGCAAGTTTCATTATGATGCTATTTGTAGAAATTAGGAATTGATAACTTATTATATGACATTTAGCTTCAGAAAAGACATATTAATTGTGAGTATATGCAGATTGTCATTGTTTTATCCAAATTTCTTAAAATATGGTACACACATGCAGAAATAAATATAGTTGAAAATATAGAGTACGGTAAAATGCACTGGAAAGAATTGCACATTGTACTTCTTTTGCAAGGATGTATTCCTTTATGAAGACATATGTCTAATTTTGTAGAGGAGAGTCCCACGTGGGGGAAGAGCATGGGGCTAGGGATGGGCAGTGGGGACTGTTGACCATTATAGGATTGGAATTAAGGTCCCATTAAGGCTTAGTTAATTCTTCTAATTGTAAAATATTAGAGTTGCACATCTATTCATAATTTGTAAACTTTATGGATATTTAAAAGTTGTCATGGGGTGTGTGTTACAAGTTTTGTCTTTGTCCACAGATATGAAACTTGAAAGCCGTTCCACAAAATGCTGAAAGTTGGATGACTACATTTATGGGTAAATAAACTTTGCTTTCAACAAATAATAGTCTTAAATTCAGATAATTGTGTGATAGTTAAAAGTAAAACAAAGGAAAGTACTTGAATTATATACAAAATAATTTGTCAGTAGGGAAATCAAATGTACCCTGAATCATTAAGGAAAATCCAATGATATTATTGCCTCTACTTTACATGCTTTGGAAGTATCATTTTAAACCTCAGGGCTGAGTTTTTAAAAACACATGTACATTCTTCTGTATGCACTATGATTATCTATGACACAGGTAAAATAACTCTTGTTTCATTTTAGGTGGTAGTTTGAAGTAGTGAATACAATTAACAGATTAGTTCTACTTATTAACCTTGACTTTTTTCCAATTATAACTTAGACATTAATTCCAGACTAAGTATACAACTTTAGCATACTTATTAATATTTTTCTTCTATAACTACAAATAATATGTTTTTAAAAATATATATTTTTTTCTTTCAGGGTAAAATGGGACTCCACTTACTATTATAATTATATTATACCAGGATTCTAAACAATGATCATATGAGGGCAGGTGAGGTTAATTTGAATTCCCCATCCTAAATGCTGTCTAATCAACTATGTCACTTTTCAGATGTTGGATTATACTGGCCATGGCATAATTGCCTCAAAGTCAAATATCTCTCTGGCTAGGCTTTCAGTTGTTCAGGAAGGTAATGTTGTCATTTTCTCTAATTAATCATGATGGAATTTTATGTTGACATACAAATTTGATAATTCATCTTACTAATATAATACAAACTGTGGATTTGTCAGGGTATACATTCTACCTAGTTTAGCCCCTGATAAAAGAATTTGAGTATGTGATTTTTACTTGGTAAGCAATTCCAGAAAATATAAATAAGTATGGAGAATATGAAACAGAAATGGTATAGAGTGATTGAATTCACTGCTTGCAGATGTCTTGTGGTCCCAACTCACAGAATTCACCTGTGAGTTGCTCTAAGGAAGAGCAAAGAAGGTAATATATCTACCTATTGATTCCTGTTGCTTTTTAGTGGAGTATTGTTCTTTATGTACTAAATCCCAGCCACTTTTAAGTTGCCTTGAAATCTTCCTAGACACTATTTAAACTCCAGAAACAGGTAAATACTCAAAGTATGGGCTATCACCATGTCAGGAAAAGACTATTACATTTACAGGTCAAGCGAGAAATATCCCAAAGTGGTAAGAGTTAGAGAGGTAGAAAATTCTGTACAGCAGTATTTGCAGTAGCAAGTGCCAGTGGAGTTCAAAAGTAGACATTTTGATATAGGCTGATCCATATCATAATGAAGAGAATGATCTCGCTTCTGCTCTTTTGTTTACTTTGTATTTTTTTCCATATGCGTGATAAGGTTCAAAACATACTTACCAGATTATTTCTAATTTATATAAGCTTTACTTTAATACCTACACATGTAAAGGTTCAGTGATCTTCCAATGTATGCACTAGATTCGGTTTTGGTGAATTTGCCACACCTTAGACACTTGATAGTTCTAATGTTCATTATGCCCTTCGCTGCACTAAGACTATCACACTGATCTGCTTTTCACTAAGGGAGTTAGGCGCCCTGTGCCAGATTCAGCAATGGATGTGAGTCATTTTAAATTATATCAGGCAGAAAAAAATATTTGGTTTATATCACAGATCATGTCTGAATACATAAAGTTTACCAGGTGATACTTTCCGAAACTCGAAAGTTTTTAATTGTTTTTGCTGCATTCAGTTTTGTGACCAGAAAAGATAAAAGAAATTGGTCAGTGTTACATGAATTCAGTATAATGGGCATCACAGACCTCTCTATCTGTAAGCTCTCTTTTCTGGGCTGTTCCTCATCATCCGTGCAAACTCAGGAGTCACAACTCGAGCATGAGCATCCTCACCACTCTGGACGACAGTCTATAAGCACCTATGTGACTTTTCTCAGACATTTTCTCAGAAATCCAGCTCTCATTGACTGTGAGTACTCACTCTCTCTGGCACATTAAGTACTGATAAATTTTGTAGCTAATTAAAGCACAGTCCTCTACAATTGTTGTGTAACTAGTTTTCTTCACTGTACTCATTGTTAGTGAACTTTTATTCTGTCTGCAATGGCTTGTGACAGTAACTCCTATATGGTCATCAGATTGTGACTGCCATAACTAAAAGTAAAAATCTTGCATGTTAATGATCTTTGAGAACTATATTTAGGAATTACATTATCCACGGAATAACTATATCTCATTCCAATACTCACAAGCACATGTGAGATTTTATATTGACATAAAGTTTCTCGATAAGCTCTGTGCCCAAAGTAACTTTCAATATACTATTGTACTGTGATAAACACTATCTGAGGAAAAAATAGACCCTGCTTCTATTTATTATTATAATTGCACTACACTGGTATCCTGAGCAATGTGCATTATGGAGGTCAGTAAACATAATTTGAATTCTCCATTTAAAATATCTTCTAAACACATATAACATTGTTCATGTGTGGAGGATAGAGGCAGATTAGTTATGAGAAACTCAAATCCTGATATCTTTCTGGTAGGGCTTCCAGTTATTAAGCAGGATAATGTCATATTTTTTCTTATCATGCATCCTTAGAGCTTCACATGAGACACAGAAATCTGTGGTCTGTTTTAACTAGCACCACAGAGCAGTAGACTTGTCATGGTACAAATCTCCCTGAGAGTAACTTCTGAAGAAAGCACTTGTATGATCTTTATTTGGTATGTAATTCAGGAAAGCAAATATGAGACAATGATGTATATGAGACAGAGCTAGGCTAGAGCTAGAGCAAGATGTAGCAAAGAAAATATTATTTAAGTAAACAAGTGGGGTTTACTCTTTCCAAGTTTTGAGGTTTCTTGCAGAACTCTTGTAGAATTTGCTCTAATGCAGGGCAGGAACAGTTAGACATTTACTTGGCAATTCCTGGTTTTTATTGGTGTTATTCCTTCCATGCAGTTTAAAGCTGCCTTTAAGCTCTCTGGAAACTTCCTTCAGAAATCAGCAAAATACTCAGGGGGCAAAGTTATCAGCATGTCAGAAAAAACCCTGCTGTGTCTGCAGACTAAGTGAGAAGTGGCCAACAGTGATAAAAGATGGGCAGACAGATGGTTCATTATGGCAACACTTGCAGTAGCCATGATGTAAGGCCCGAAAGTAGGCATTTGCACTCAGGCTAATACAGTAATAAGGGGATGCTCTTGCTTCTGTCATCTTTGTAATTAATTATAGTGGTGTCCATGTGGATAGTAAGGCACAAAACTTGAAAGTATTCCTCAAATATTTTTAATGTGGAAAGTGCATATAGAAGATCAAGAAGAAATACTTTGTGAAAGAGTTATAAACCAAATACACAAGTTTTTTTTTTTTTTTTTTTTTTTTTTTCCGGTACTGGTGAATCTGCCACCCCATATATGCTTCATAGTTTTCGGTCTCATTTGCCCTTCCATAACATGAGGCATCAAGAATTACCTGGTTTTCATTAGGGGATTTGGGAGTGCTCAGTTATGAACTGCACCAAACATTCAATAGTTTTGCTACAATACTGTCCTATAAAAATGATATTGGAAGAAATTAGAAGTTTTTCAAAATTTTTATTTGTAATAATTCTTGTTTGTTGTTCATAATGATTGCATTTATAATAGGGAGTTGGTGTGTGGACATTACACATCTTGATTCTCTTTCCTCCCTTCTCCAGCTCCTCACACTGTTGGTTCTGATTACCTTCCCTTCTGAAATGAATCACAGTATTTAAATGCTTCCTCACTCTCTGGTGGATATTCCAGTCTCTCATTTACTATGTGCTTAATTGCATTAAGAAAAACAATTATGATCCAGATTCAATGTGTACTTAATTTTATAAACAGTCCATATCCAGAGTGAATATTGAAATGCATTTTTGGAGGATTGGGAAAATAGACAGGAAGTCTGTCCCTACCTCTTTAGGACTAACTGTAACATGAGAAAGCCATATAAATCTGTCCATAAAATGTTTCCAGTACCATAAAATATTACATAATGGGGTATAATTATCTGAATAAATGTGTTTTTTAAAAAATTTTGGGAGGCTTATATGATAGATTTTTTTACTTTTATTTTTTATTTTGAAGAGAATAAAACCAAGTGAAATAGAACAAAATAGAGTCAAAGCAAAATGTTGAATGTGATACAGGACTTCAAAACAAGATAAAAGGAAATCAATAATGGCTTCCATAATGCCTCTTGTTAACTTCAAAATAACTGCCCTTAACAACAGGTATAATAAAATCAAACAAAACAGAACAGAATAAGATGAATTAAAACAAAACAATGAAAGCAATACAGGACTTCAAAACAAGTTAATAGAAAAACAATAATGGCTAACATAATGCCCCTTGTTATCTTCATAGTAGCTGTCTACACCATCAGGCATAATAAAACTAAACAAAACAAAATTAAATAAAATCAATCAAAGCAAAACAATGAAAACAATACAGGGCTTCAATGCAAGATAATAGGTAATTGATAATGGCTACCATAATATATTTTGTTATCCTCGAAATAACTGTTCATGCCATCAAATACAATAAAATCACGCAAAAAAAAAAAACCAGGATAAAACCAAACTAAACAGAACAATGAAAGCAACACATTGTTTCAAAACACAATCATAGATTAACAATGGCCACTGCCTTCCCTTCTTAGACATTTCCTCCCCTTTCACTTTCACAATATATATTGTGCATTTTGGATCCCACTAACTCCTTTAGGCTTTTATATTAGGGAGACAACAAGATGTTCATTCATGTAACTCTGGATCACTTCACCCATGAGCATGATTTCAAGTTGCATCCACTTACCTACAAGAGCCTTGAGGTTATTTTTCTTTATAGCCAAGTATCTTTCCATTGTAGAAAAATGCCATATCTTTCTTATCCATTCTGCAGTTGATTGGCAAGTTACCCCTAATTTTTTCTGATTCCCTGTCATATAGAGCACTGTTTTCTCTCCCTTGACTTTTATTCTATGAATTGCCTTTTTAGTTAAATTGTTTCTTGTATAAAGCATATTGATTGGTCCTGTCCCCTGATTCATTCTGCCTGTGTTTCTTTTTATTGGTGAATTGAGACCATCTACATTAATGGTTGTGGCCAACATGCACTGACTGGACTCTGTCATGTTATTATCCTGTGATGGCCTACCTACTTTTCCACTCCATTAAACTGTCTGCCCCACTCGGTGATCCCCTTCTGCTGCTATTCCTAGAACTGTACTCATTTTTATTTCTCTCTAGAATGTCCTTCAGTATTCTTGGTCAGGTTGGTTTGGTGGTTGTGAGTTCCTTTTGTTGTACTTTTTCATGGAAATATCTTGTTTCTCCATTAATTTTAAAAGTTAGTTTTACAGACTAAATCAATCTGAGATGGAAGTTGTTTTCTTCCAGGATATGAAATACTTCACTCCAACCTCTTCTTGACTTGATGGTTTGTGTTGAGAAGTCTGTCATGATTCTGATGGGTTTTTGTTTAAAGGTGATCTGTTTCTTTTTTCTAACAGCTTTTAATATTCTGTTGTTGTGCTGAATTTCTGGAATCTTGATGATTATGTCTGAGTGTACATTTATTTTGGTTATGGCTAGCTGGAGTTCTATATGCAGCACTTATCTCTATGTCAGATCCTTTTCCTATGCTTGGGAAGTTTTCTGCTATTACTACTGTAAATAGACTTTTTATGCCATTTGTGTTGACCCCTGCTTTTTTGCTGACACCAATTATACTTAAATTATTTTTCTTTGCATCGTCTTGCAACCATTGAATTGTTATTTCCTGGTTCCTTGTTATTTTTAAGAGATCTTTCCTTTTGTAATTGCTAGCTGCAAGCCTGTCTTCAAGGTCTGAAAGTCTATCTTCAGTTTCTTTCAAGTAGTTTTGGCAACTTTTAATCAAGCTTTTAATTTCCTGGATATCTTTTTGAATGTTTTATGAACTGTAAACTTTCTTATATTGTTCATTCAAATTTTCCTTCATTTTCCTATTGTCCTCTATTTTTTTGTCTATGTCTTCTTTAGAGATGCTTAGCAATTCTTTCATTATGCTCCTCATTTCTTCTTTTACCTGAGAAAGTATTTCTGTTCTGGTTTCTTTTATAGCATGATGAAGCTGTTTCTTTGTTTCAGTTGCCATCCTTTCAGAAACTTCAGGTGTGTGACTCTCAATCTTTTCCACGTTTACATCTCTAGGACTTGCTCTGTGTCGGTTGGAGGCCAGAGACTGCATTTTGATTCTTTGTCTTGATGCTTTCCTTCATTCTTCCAGCCAAGGAGGTAGTGGGGTCGTAGGCGCTTCCTGCAGTGGCTACAATTTCTCTGAAGTGTGACTGTTTAGTTCTCCTGGCCAGTGCTGCCTATAAGTATCTGATGGTGGCCATTGGGTGTGCTGATGTGGGACTGGCTGCTGCTTTTCCCAGCCCATGCTGGCTACTGGCAGTGGGAAGCATACATTAGAAGCCTTGCCAAATTCCACAAAAATGCTGCAGTAAGATTTTGACTGGAAAGACATGGAGCAAATAGATCAATCTGGTAAAAATTATTTACAGAACCATGAATGATAGTCAAGATTATTATGTGAGTGAAATACCAGGTACAGACAAACATCACATCCACCAACATGAATAGAATTCGAAGTGATTTTGTTAGCAAAATGAGCCAGACACACACACACACACACACACACACACACACACACACAAAATGTCACATGTCTTCCCACATTAGTGGAAAATTTTTTAAAAAAATTAT
>RJWM01035444.1:0-18912 GCA_004363535.1 Dasyprocta punctata
TCAGATCTAATATAACCAAGCGAAATAGTTCAGAGTGAAACCAATAAAGCATAAAAGTATGATCATACATAAAAGAAACAGAAAACTAAAGAGATCAGCAAACAACAACAACATATCCAATACTGTAAAATTGTAGGTTTAGTACTGTAGATGGTTGGAATTTTACAGTGGTTGCAACATTGTATATTGTTACCTTTAACCACCTCTACTTTTAACATACTTTGTGCACTCAAACATCGAGAAAGACTAGATGTTTCAAATAGGGATTTAAGTTTGTCCACTGTATACATAGTAATGTTGAATACACGCAGGCAACGGTTGTGCCTCAAAGTGTCTTCTAAGTCGGTGCATTCCTGGCCTAGAATCCTTCATTTCTTCCAGTTTCTTCTCTCCTTGTCGCATGTGATATAAGCACGTGTCATTCAAATGATCCTACACTTGCACTTCCAAAAGCCTTTTTCAGAAGACAACTTTTCTATGATTTTTAACACAAAGTATACAAGATGTGTTAGTTTACTAACTCTACTTTTGTCATACATTGGCAACCTCTTTAATAGCTAGAGACTAAGTATTATAAAATTAGGACTCATAGGGTCGGGAGTTTGGCTCAGTGGCTTAAGCGCCTGCCTGGCAGGCGTGAGGTTGTGAGTTCGATTCCCGGTACCGAAAAAGTAAAATAAAATTAGGACTCATATATGTCCAGTATATATATGCTGTATATACAGTATAGCAAAATTAAATGAAATGCGTGTAATAAAATGGACTAGCTGAAATTTCTACCGTACAAAACACCTGTCACAATTTCTTCCCTCCCACCTCCTTCAACCCAGTGAATAGTATACTGTTCAGAGGTGATTTAACCATTCTATTTGCAAGAATAGTATTTCCCATCAGTTTTAAAAAGGTATTTACAGGCTAAGTGTGGTTACATACATCAGTAATCTTAACACACAGGAGGCCGAGGCAGGAGGATCACCTTGAATTCAAGGCCAGCTTGAACTAAACAGTGAGACCCTATCTTTGAAAAAAAAAAAGCACCTATTTACAGAAAGTGTTATTTTTCTACTGCTACTTTTAAAATTATATAAAGCACTTTTTGATATCTAGGACTAGATTTTTCATCTAAAAATTTATCTGCTATCGTACAGCACTGATAAATAAAATATGACCATTTTGGCCTTGAATTATACCCTTCTCTCATTCTTCTCTCTTCCGTCACCCAAGTGGGCAAGTACAGGCATATGTAATGTTAGAGATGGTTTGAATCCAAAATTCATTCACAGAGGACAAGCTTTTCTGTGTATTTCAATACAAAGTGTACAAAATGGGCCAATTTTACTGCTTTGTCTTACCCTGGCAACCTCTTTAACATTTAAGGATTAGGTGCTGCAAAATTCGGACTTAGTTGTCCATTATATACACTAGATACATAGCAAAAACAAAATCCAAAAAGCCCATACAGAAAAATAGTGTCTGAAAATGTCCCAAATACAAGTGTGCTAGCATACTACCTTTCGCAATCACCTCCCTCCCACTTCATCCAAACCGCTGAACAAATACAGATAGTACCATATCACTCATGAGGTGGTTTAACCATTCCATTCCCAAAAGACAATATTTCATAGGAATTTTAGCAAAAAGATATTTACAAAGTTATATTTTGATACCTCTTTAAAATAATTTGGGTGCTTCCAAACATCTAGCTAAGACTACATGCTTCAAGTAAGGATTCAATTTGTCTGTTATACATACATAGCAGTCCTGATTAGATTGCACACATGTAACAATAGTTGAGAGTGTCTTGACAATATAAATAGTCTAGATACCCTTCTCTTCTCCACTAACCTAGTAGGCTAACATGCTCAAATTTTCAGGAAACAATCTTGCCTAGGAATTTTAACATAAAATGTACAAAACTTATTCTTTTACTGACTCTGCTTTTGTCAAAAGTGGATCCTGGCTTATAAGGAAAGCTGAACTAAATAACTGGGTGCATCTCTTAAACTTGTGTCTTTCTAAATAGTGTCAATTTTCAGAACAACTCAAAGGTGTTGGCAAATTAAATATTCTCTTTCCAGTAAAATAATGCAGTGGGGAATTGGGAGAAAGATGTGGGATATATAGCCTAGTGACCTATTCCACCGTAAATGAAATTGGATGCCAGAGATGCCACCAAAGTTGCTTATCCTGTGCAGAAGGGACATTTCCTGCACGATTTCAGTTCAGAAGCTGACATAGATGACGTCGTGGAAGAAACCTGCAAGAGCTTTCTGGGGACTAGATGTAAACCATAATTGAGCATTTTGAATTGACTCAGGACACTCAGACAGCCATGATGGAAATGAAAGACTTTAACATGTTGGCTTTGGTCATTAGGTCCTCATCGTTTCTGGGCTGGGTGGGTTCTGATTGCTACTTGTTACCAGGGCTCAGTGCAATCAGTACTTTTCTAGTGGTGGGAACCTGTTTTCATTTTGAAGAGGTGAAAGAGGATGAATGAAGATAATCCTTAGTCATTATTAAATTTATGAAACATCAGTGAAGGAAATTTTCAGATACATGTTTTTTCTTAGAAACTTCCAGGCTGCCTTCTGAGCACCAGGTGGACTGTGGGGACCTTGGGAAACCGTGCACATTTAGAAGAACCTTGTGCCACCTGAACTTTTGGAGGGAAGGACCTGGGCATTGTTTGCCTTTAGTCTCTAGTCTAGGTCCAGCACAGAGTAGGTGTTCAGTTCACAGATCAGTGAATGAGGTATTAGAAATCCCAACCCTTAGGAAGGACAGAAGAGGAAAGAGCAGAGTTGGGTAGACAAGGACTCATGGGTGTGTTATGGGGCACAGCAGATGATTGTTTTGTAAATATTTGATTGACGTTGGCACTGTCCTCCTTTGGGTGAAATGGATGATGTGTGGCTCTCCTGTCCCAGACGGGCATCATTCGACCTAACTGTCATGGCCCCAAGTGCCTATTTGCTGGGATCATATGCATGGGCCTTTTGGATTCATGCGGCTCGCCCAACTCAATGAATCTGTAACTTTGCAATCCCGTCTCTGAGAAGGGATCGAAAAGTTGGAAGTCACTTCCACCCGCTTTCACGGCCCTCTCTGAGAAGTTTTGTGATGACAAAGGATGGGAGCCAAAGAAGAGATGAGTTTAGGTAGAGCTGGGAAGAAGGGGAGCGGAGCCTGGAAGGACGGTGGACTCCGGCCAGCTGGCGCCTGGGTTGCAGCCGCAGGAGGTGGGGCTGCGGGAGGAGGCGGCCGGATCGCATTGGCCAACCCGACGCCCCTCCTCGCTCGCCAGCCCGCTGCACCCAGAAAAGTGGCTGAGTCTCCGGGGCCACTGGCAGGCAGAGTTTGGCAGTGACCCCTCGGCGGCGACAGACGGAGATGGCTGAGTACCTGCGGCTGCCCCAGTCCCTGGCGCTGATCCGCCTCCGAAACCCGCCTGTCAACGCCATCAGGTGACAGCTCGGTCCCCACTTCCTGTAGCCAGGCACAGCGGGGTCTCCTGGCTCTGCGGACCCGGACCTGGAGGCTCTGACTCTCCCTGCTGACCGAAACCGAAAACACAGACAGTGGAGCAGCTGGGGTGGGCCAGGGCCTTTCTCTAGGTTAGCTGGGTTCATGCTGGACTTTGTCTGGTCAGGAAACAGACTGAGTGGTGGTTACTGAGCGGTGGAGCCGGGTCCAGCAGGGTCCGCGCGCGTCAGAACTCTTTGCCTGCTTGCAACTTGGCTTCTCAGGAGAACTTTCAGTTGCAAGGGTGTTGCCACAGCGCAAGGCTGGAGCTCGATCCAGACTCAGGTCCCAGCTTCCAGTGCAGGCTGCCCTGCTGCTGTGTGGCTACCGGTTGTAGCAGTCGGACTATGAAGCAATCAAGTGGCCTTTATCTTGCTGCAAAGCTGTGGTCCTCTGGGGTCTGGATCTAGTAAAGCTGTGTCGGTTACAGACCTACTCATTTTTCCATTGTTGCATGCATTTGAGTTTTTCAAAATTAACAAAAATGTAACTAAAACAGGAAGGATTGTTTGGAATGGGGAAAGCCAGTCCCTTCTCGGTGGCACTGCTTGAGCTAATGTTGGCTCATTTTGTAGTCTGTCCCCTCTGTATCCCTGGCTTCCACATTGACCGTTCAGCCCACCGAAGTAGAAAATGTAGTTATGTTGCTTGGGTTTCTAATGAACATACCAAATCTTTTTTTCCCCCTTGTCATAATTCCCTAAATAATACAATACAATAACTAGTTTCTAGATATCATTTACATGGGGTGTTTGTAAGTAGTCTAGAGTTGATGAGGTACATAAGTTAAATGTAAATACTCCAGTATTTTATGTAATAGACTACAGCACATGAAGATATTAGTATCATGCCAGGCCGAGGGTGTATTCTGAAGCCAGCTCCCCATAGGTGCTGAGGGAAGATTATACGTACTTTCTGGATTTTCAATATTATGTAATGACCCAGAATCTGTTTTTCCATTCAGTTGTGGTTTTTGATTAACTAGTCAAAAGCAACAGGTTTTATTGCTGTCTTCTAGGTTGAAAGGTAAAACGTCGCTAGGTGAAAGGTAATTATCACGCACAAGGGCAGATTCTTCCTTTACTAATTCCTGAAGTTTTGACTCATAATTACTGGTCTTAACCCTGTGGCTTTCATAAGATTTTGTTGATTTTGGTTTTAAGATTTTATTAGCTAGTGCACTAAAGAGTGAGATTTTATTGCAATCCAGCTGTTCAATCTTTTAAAACATTTTTTCTTTCTTCTTTCTTTTTCCCTTTCATTTTTTCCCCAAGTTTGTATTGGACATTACCTTTCCTAGCTTGGTGAAATATGCTTACCTAAGTACATAATTTAACTCCTGCATTGCTAGACCATCCAGCCACGCTTCCTATTCAGAAGAATAGTACCCCCACCCCTCCGCAAATGTACTACCTGGCTGACATGGTAGAAGGCTCATCTCCAGAACAAGTGGCTCTCACACTGTTTTTGAAACTGCAATCCACATAGTTAGACACTTTGTGTTTTACGTAATAACTGAAGACACTTGCATACAAACAAACATGTCACTGAAAACAAAGTTTCCTGAAAGCAGTTCTACCCTCCCATGTAGATAGCTTGGCATATCCCAATTTCTCTTCAATTTCTTTGATTGAAAAAAAATTCTGGTCACAAGCTACAAAACTTGATTGGATGAACTTTGTTTTTTGGGGGGGGAGGTTGTTTTGTTTTGTAAGCTATTAAATGGAAAGACCTTTTGTGGTGAAATCAGCTGAAAAAGCTGCTCTCTGCACTCAAGAAATGTCCTTTTCTTCCCAGACTCCATCCTTCACACCTGGCTGTTTAAGGGGAGAAAATATTTTCCTGGGTCCCACAGCCTTTATCTGGCTGAGAAACTATGGTCCTCTCAGTCAACTGAAGCTAGTAAAGCTGTACTGGTTGTCCATATTTTAATTTTCCTTTTTTGGCCTGTTTTTGAGTTTTTTCAATATTAGTAACAACATAAAACAGAAAGGGGTAGTTAAATGAGAAAATCCAATCTCTACCCTCTGTGGTACTGATTGTACTCACTTTGGCTCATTTTGTAACCATTCTCTACTCAGAGGGAAAAAACATTTGCCCTTCTATACTCTGGGTTCCCCACCGGCCGTTTAACCTACCATAGACAAAAAGTTAGTTAGATCCATTAGGTCCCCAATGGATGGATCTCTAAGAATCTTTATTTTCTTGTTATTTCTCCTTAAACAATGCAATGAAACAACAACATCTTACATAGCTTTTATGTTTTATGAGTATTGAAGTCTAGAGATGATGAACATAGGTTGTATGTACACATTCACTCTTCTATATAATACACTGGAGCATATGATGATTTTGGCATCCTGGGGTGTGGAGTTATACCCTGCAATCAATACCCCATTGACACTGAGAGCTGACTGGATATGCCTTTTGGACTTCTTCATGTTTGTTTAATAGTCCAGATTCTGTTTTTTTGAGCAGATGTGATTTCTAGTTAACCCACCCAAAGAGAGAAGTGTTGTTTGATTGCCTCTAGGTTATGAGTTAAAAGGTAATGAAGTGAAAGGTAATTATTATACCCAATAATCCTTCTTTATTCCCTGAGGTTCTAACTCATAGTTGCTGGTCTTAATACCATACCCTTCTTCAGGAGTTTGTTGTTTCAAGAACATAGTTTGACTACATCCTAGCTTGTTTATCAAGTCTAACAGGTTCCCCAATTTTTTCCTTTTAATTTTGAATCACACTTATCCTCCTGTCTTTCCTTCCTCTCCCCTTCCTAGTTTCTAGTTTTATGTGGGAGATTATCTCTTCCTGGTGCACTGAGCTATGCCTATTCTCATACACTTGTTTAATACAAACAAGTGGGTTAAGTCTTTCCCTGCTAATTTAGCCAGGCTTGCTTCCTTCTATTCAGATGAACATCATCTTTTTCACAGGCATAGGACTTCACTGATTACGAGGCTGTCTCCAAAACAATGTCTCTTATACTTTTTTATTGTACTCTATTCCATATAGCTAGAAACCTTATGTTTTACATAACAACTGAAGATGCCGGCACACACGTGTAATTGAAAGCAAAGTTTCCTGAAACTAACACTGTCCTTACATGCTTGCCATATTCTATTTTCTCTCTAATCTACTTATTCAATTGAAAAGAATCCTGGTCATAAGAATGAAACCTGATTTGATGAACACTCATTACAAAACAAAACAAAACATTCAAAAAGAAAGAACCTGCTGTGAACAACTGGGATAGGGGAAACGAGGAAAGAAAGGGAAAAGATTTTATGTATGTATGTGTGTATGTGTATGGATTATATGCATATATACACATATGTACATATATACAAGATAGATAACTACACTACTAAACTGTTAGTTCATCCAAAAGAACAGTTTGTGCTTTCATTGAGTGTTTCATCATTTTTTCATGCCTAAATCTTGTAACCTGAACATCTACTTTGAAGATAACAATATGCAGTATATTAACTAGTGCTAATTTCCTGCTATTTTGTTTTGAAATTTCGTATCATTGTTTTTATTCCTTTTTGTTGCTGTTGTTATTTAAAAAAAAAAAAAAGAACCTGCTATGATCGAAGAAGCTGAAGAACTGTGGACAGAAGTCAAGAAATGTTCCCTGCTCTCCAGACTCCATCTAGCACGATGAATGGGTTAAGGGGAAAGCACTTTCCTGGCCTCTAAGGACTTTGCCTTGGTGTGAGGCTATGGTCCTCTCAGTTATCTGGCTGTAATAAAGCTCTACTGGGTACAGTCATTTTCATTTTCCCTTATTTTCTGTTTTCGAGTTTTTACAAATTAAGAAGAGCAGAAATAAACCAAGAAGGGTTGAATGGAATGGGAAAATCTCATCTCTTCTCCTCTGTGGTACTGTTTGAACTAATTTGGTGTCATTTTATAGCCATTTTTTAGCTGGGGATATAGCTCAGCGGCATAAGTGCCTGCCTGGCAAGTGGGAGATCACGAGTTCAATCCCTGGTACCAAACCAAACCAAACCAAACAAAACAAAGTATAGCCATTTTTTATCCACAAAATGACAGAATTGTACTGTGTATCCCTGGATTCCACATCTGTCATTCAACCAACGGGGATAGAAAATGTAGTTAGACCCAGTATCCTTGCAGTTCTACTGCACATGCATGGAGAGTCTTTTCTGTCTTGTCATTCTCCCTAAATAATGCAGTATAGAAACTGTTTATATAACATTTATGTTTCATTGGGTGTTACAGGTATAAATATTTTAGAAATGATAATTACATATGTATACATAGATGTATACATATATAACACTATTGTAAATAATAGACCCAAGTGTATGAGAATTTGGGCATCATTATGGTGGGTGGGGCAGTTCAGGAACCAACTCCCCACATTCCTTTTGGATTCTTTTGGATCTTTGTATTCCTTTTGTATCTTTCAATATTATGTAATGTTTCAGTATTTGTTTTTCATGATCAGATTTGCTTTTGTAATTAACCAGTCTAAAGCAAGGGGATTTCAGTTGACTTTCTCTGGATTAAGACTTCAAGAGTAACTAGGTAAATGATAATTATTGTAGCTGTGTGCAAGTATTCCCCTTATTCCTTGACAATTTCTCTCCTAGTTTCTTAACAATATGGCTTTTACACTGGTTTGTTCTCGTGTGTTTTGTTTTAATATTATTTCCACGCCGTAATTAAGGATCTGAGACTTTTATCTAGAAAGTATGAAGGATTCCAAACAAAATTAACTGTAGTTTGTGCCTATCATTTTTCTTTTAAGCACCTCTAGTATATTGTTTTCTTTTAGTCTCCTCTTTCACCCTCCACTGGTCCAGCTAATCTGCTGCTTCTTGGCAGTCTGTTTTCTTGGTCTTCGTGACTTGGGCTCTCTTGGCGTTGAGTCACTGTGCTGAGTCTCTCCTACTTCTTAAATGAAGACGTATCCAAAGAATCTGCCCTCACCTATCTTTTCCTTGTTGTAGACTCATTTGCTCTTTCCTTGAGCCCTATCTCCTGTGGGTGACTCCCTCATGTACTGAAACTTGGCAAAGTCTACTGCCCTCCCTCCGTTAGCTTTCCCTGTCCTTACCTTTGCCTCCTAAATTAGTTAGGATTAGGTCTGCCTGCCAGAAAACTCTCAATAAGAATGAATTAAAAAATAAAAACATAGTATCTCCCACAGCAGTGTCCTGGAATGGTACGGCTTCTCTGCAATCAGCAGGGACCCCAGTTAAAAATCTCTTGTGTTGAGCCAGGCGTGGTGGCGCACGCCTTTAATCCCAGCACTCGGAAGGCTGAGGTAGGAGGAGCATTGTGAGTTCGAGGCTGGCTTGGGCTACAACGCGAGCGCAAGGCCGGTCTGAGCTACACAGTGCGACCCTACCTCGAAAAACCAGGGCTGGGAGTTTGGCTCAGCGGCTTAAGCGCCTGCCCTGGCAGGCGCGAGGTTGTGAGCTCAATCCCCGGTGCCGTGGAAAAAAAAAGTCTCTGTGCTCTGCCGCCTGAACACGTGACTTCTACCTTCTGGTCCAAGATGGCTCCTCCCAGGCTAGCTATCATGTCTGCGTTTCTGCCATGAGTAGGGAGGAAGGAAAAAGATGAAAGCACACCCAGGTCTTTGAGGACTCTTCTGGAAAGCTGTGTAAATCAGATATGCTTCCGTCCCATTGGTCAGCACCTACAGCCTCAGATCAACCTTACTTTAAAGTAGACTGAGAAATACAGTCCTTATTTTGGGGTACCATGTACCTTACTAAAAACTAAATGCTTTATTACTTTGAAGAAGGTGGGAATAATGGATATTTCAACTAACTTGCAGCCCCCGGCCACATTCCCCAGGTGGTTTCTGCTGTACTTTTCTTCTATTTGTCACTATGACAAGTTAAAGTTTTGTCCCTCTCAGAACGTCTGCATCACTTTCTTTGTTTAATGCACCTTACTTGATAGTTGTGTTCATTTAGCAGGTGCATAGCAGATGCATCATGATTTAAAAATACTTTTATTAGTTCATGTTTGTAGTAATACAATGATGATATTTATTGTGGGGAGTTGGTTCATGTGCATAACACATCTTAATTCTTTTTTTTTTTTTTGTCCCCTACTGCTTCCCTTCCATCTGCTCTTTCCAACTTTTGGTCCCCTTCTTATTAGTATAATAATATTTTTAAATTGATTAAGCAGATTCTAAGTATTCAACATAAAGTGCCAGAAAATAGCGTTACTTTAAAAATGAACTCATGTAATCAGTTCAGTGCTTAATTCACATTGTTGAACAAATGAGGGAAAGCTTTAGTGGTAGATATCTGTGGGTTTTATCTATTCTGTGTTTCATTAATTTTTTTTCATTATTAGGAAAGGAAAATCTCTGAGATAGAAGGAGTTTAATTCTCACTTGCTTCATGCAATTTTTTTCTTTTACAGTCCGGCTGTAATCCATGGAATAAAAGAGGGACTACAGAAAGCTGTGTCAGACTACACAATAAGAGGCATTGTGATCTCTGGAGCAAATGACATCTTTTGTGCAGGTAACTAGTGTCTCACCCTCTCTCCCTAGCTCTAGAATTCAGCCGCAGACTGACGTCGATACTGCATGGTCTGTCCCTGTGGGCTATAACTTAGTGCGGGTGATGGATTTGGCAGAAGACAGTGGGAAGGAAGACCTCTGTGGAGATAGGGTTGGGTCCTTCCCAAAAGACATCCAGAGAAGACTTTGGCCTTCATCTCTTTTATATCAGGTTGAGTCATTTTAGGACATTAGCTGCAGGTTGTGATACCTGTTGCCATATATCTGCCGCTTGGCGCCTGCTCTGTATGCGTCTTCTTCCTTTGTCTGAGCTTGTGCTAGCCTATTTCATCTCCTGAACTGCACGTTCTCTAACTATAAAATAGGGGCAGTGGTGTCTGTCTTAAGGAGTTTTTGAGAGATTAAATGGAATAATTTACCTAAAATTCTATAATTCATTGTTTGCACACAGAAAATGTTCCCTAAGTGTTGCACTTTAATTCAGTTTTGGAGTTCATTTCCTTTTGATAGGCAGCCTTGTGAATTTTACTGCAGGCAAAGATATTTAATGTATGTTAATGGTAGCCTGCAAAAACTCAGATATTAGATTCATGACAAGAAATATGAAAATGTTACTCATCATAACGTTAGCATTTTTCTTGCTATTTAACTTGACTTTTTTAAGAAAATAGGTAGAAGGCAGAATGTAATGAAAATTAACTTTCAGAAAAATTATTTTTCTAGAAAAGCACTAGAAATTATCAAACTAGACATAACGAACAGATCTAGAACAGTGCACCTCACATTCGGAAAATACACATTCTTCTGAAATACACCAGGAACATTTAGAAAAATTGGCCACAGGAAGATAAAAACGTAGGTTGGCCTCAGGGTGTAGCTCAGTAATGGAACATATGCTTAGCTTAGATGCCCTTGGTTCAATCCCCATCATCAGGAAAATAAAATAGGTCTCTCAATAAACTTCATTTATAATACATTATCTGACAACAGTGCATTTAAACCAGGAATCAATAAGAAAAATTTAATTAGAAATTCTCATGTGTTTGGAAATTAAATTCCCTTTTCCCCAGTTCTGGGGATTAAAACTAGGGCTTTCCAACTGAGCTATATCTCCCTCCCCTTTTAAAATTTCTTATTTTGAAATAGGGTTTGCAAGGTTGCTAAGTTGTCTAGGTGGACTTCAGTTTGTGACCTTTCTCCCTCAGCCTCTCCTAATGCTGGGACTAAATACCTTTTTTAACCTTTGAGTTGAAACAAATCATAATGAAATTTTAAGAAATATTCTCAATTCAATGACTGTGAAAAACATAAAATTTGAAAATTAAGAAGATGCAGCTAAGGTAAATCTTAGTGGAAAAATGTGTAACTTCAATAGAATATGTTAGAAAAGAAAAATGCTGAAACAGAATGAGCTCGGCAGCCGTATGACACAAATGGAAAATAAACACAACCAAATTGAAATAAAACAATAAAATAGGCCCACATCATGTAGAATGAAGGAAATAAGAAGGAGGAAAGTTTGCGGTTTTTTTTTCATTTTGTTATTTTTAAATATTTATTTATTTATTTATTGGTACTGGGAATTGAACTCAGAACCTTATGCCTGCCAGGCAGGCACTCGTGCTGCTGAGTTATATCCCCAGCCCTAGGAGGAAAGTTAATGAAGTGGAAAAGAAATATGAATGAAGAGGAACAATAATGTCTAAGTTCTCTATTTTCCTCTTTCTCCCTTCCTTTCTATCTGTCTCTGTCACTGTCTCTCTGTCTTTCTTTCTTCCTGAGACAGGATCTCTATGTCAGCAAGTCCAGTCTTGAATTTACCGTGCAGCTCAGGCTGCCCTCATATTCATAATCCTCTTGCTTCAGGCTCTTGAGTGCTGGGATTATAGACATGTGCCACCATGCCCAGCTCCTAGTTAGTTCTCTGAAAGATTAATTAAATTGTGAAACCTACTGAGGGATCAAGAAAAAAAAAAAAAAGACAAAGCATAAGCAGAGCTTACAAGGACTTACCAAAAAATTGCCACTGCAGATGCTCTAGCCGTAGAGAACACAGTGAGTGTGTTATGAGTGAGGAGACAAATGTACCTGACCAAACTGACTCAGGAAGAGACAATTTAGCTCAATAGCGTAAGCACCTGGCTGGCAGGTGCGAGGTTGTAAGTTTGATCCCTGGTACTAAGAAAAAAGAAAACACCAGCAGTAGTGTAACTATTAAAGATGTGCAATCAGTTATCTCAAATTTCACAAATTAGCTCCAGGTTCAGATAGTTTCATTGGCAAAGCTCTGTAAAGCCAAAGAAAATATTTTTCTAATGTCTCACACATGTTTTAGAGAATCAAAAATGAGGGAACCTGTTACGGTTTATACATTGTGTCAACTTGAGAAGTCTAGCAGCTTAATTAAGTAACTCAGCAGCTCTAATCCTGGGATGTAAAGCACAGTTACCTGGTCATTGTTACAATTTGAGAAGGTCAGAAGTTTAACTGAGAGACTCAGCAGGGAGCCAGGATCTTACTTTGTAAACATCCTCATCCTATGCAAAGGAAGGCAAGGATGTTTGTGGATGCTACACCCACCCTGGGGAGGTGGCGGGGGGGGGGGGGGGGGGGGGGGGGGGGGCCCGGCGGGGGGGGGGGGGGGGGGGGGGGGGGGGGGGGGCATGTCCTGTGTACTATATAAAGGAGGAGAAGAGGCTTGCTCTTGTCCCCCCTTTTACTCTGGCTGCTTTTGCTGGGCTGCTGCCTTGAAGTGTTGTTCCTGTGTCATGCCACCCTGCCTTGGAGCCAGTTGATTGTAGACTGAAACCTCCAAAAACTGTAAGCTAAATAAACCTTTCCTTCCCTAATTTTGGGTGTCAGGTGTCTTGTCTCAGCAACTAGGGAAAAGTAACCAAGACAGAACCCTTCCTATAATAGTTCCCTAGATTTCCTTTAACAAAGTTATACAAACTGGTTGGCTTAGAACGACTATTCTGGTATCAAAAGTTTATAATCAAGATATCAGCATGCTGGGAGGCTGAGGCAGGAAGATCACAGAATGGAGACCAGCCTGGACAACTTAGTGACTCAGTGAAAAAAAGAAAAAGAAAGAAAAAGAAAGAAAGAAAGAAAGAAAGAAAGAAAGAAAGAAGTTACATTAAAAAGCCTGAAGATATAGCTTAATATGAAGATTCTGGGTTCACTTCCCAGAACCAAAATATAAACAAACTAAAAACCAGTCACCAGGACCATTTTTCCTTCCAAGGCTTTTAGTAAGAAGCCTCCTTCCTTGTCTCTTCTGCTTCCTGTGCTGGCAACTCTTGGCTTGCAGATACTTCACTCTTTTCCTTGCATCTTCACATGACCTTCTTCCCTATGTGTCTGTATCCACATTTCCTAGTGGGATCCAGTATGGCCTGTTCTTCATTTGATTATATCCACAATGACCCTATAAAAGACTCTTTCCATATCAAGTCACATTCATGGCTTCTGGGTGGACACTAGTTGATCCAGTATACATCTTTCCTCTTTTCGAGTGATTAGCATAACCTTGATATCAGCATCTAGCAAAGTCAGAATAGGAAAGCAAAATTATAGGACAGTTTTATTCACAATCATAGATATGAAAATCTTAGTGTATTCTAAAGCTGAACCTAATATTATGTAAATGGTATAATAATAATCACTTTCATTCTAGTGATATTAGGTTAGTTGAACACTTTATTAATGTTATCTGTTCTAGTACAAGGTTAAAGAGAGCTATCCTGTAATTACTTCAAGAGACACAAGAAAACATTGAGTAACATTTGACATGGATCCAAGTTAAAAAGTCTAGTAAAATAGATATAGAAAGAAAATGGGCTAATGATACATATGTTTAAAAACCTACAGAAAACATGAAATAAATGGTGAATTGAGAACTTTACTTATGAGAAAGGAAGAAGAAAATGCTGCATTTTCATCATTTCTATTTGACATTGTATCTAAGGTCTCAGGCAAGCCCAGTAAACTAGAAAATAAAGTCAGTAGTATAAGGATTAGAAAGGAAGAGTTAAAACTTCATTCATGATTCAGAAGATATGATAATGTTTATAGAAAAATCAAAATAATTTAGAAGTTTTTAAAAAATAATCTAGAAATTTGTTAGAATTAATAAGAGAATCTAGCAGTTTTGCTGGATGTAAATCAGTATCCAAAAATTAATTGAATTTTTCTATTTTTGAAATAATTAAAAAGTGAGTCACTGTACCCTTGTGTGTGGGCTTTGGCTGGGCTTGGTGGTACACACCTGTAATCCCAGAACTCAGAAAGGAAGATCGCAAATTTCAGCCTAATTTGGGCAACTGAGAGATATCTTGAATCAAAAAAAAAAAAAAAAAAAGACTTGGGATATAACTCAGTGTGAAGGCCCCATTACCAAAGGGGAGGGAAAACTGGGTTTTGTAGTCAAAATGCATACATTTAAATCCTAATGTGTCTTGTGGTCATACCTGAAATAATCAATTAACATCTCAAAGACTTAATGTTCTTTCAGACAACTAAGACTTACCTGTAAAATGGGGATTGTTAAACTATTTAACATAGGTGTTATGAAATTAAATGAAACAATATATGAGACTATTTGGCACAATGTCTATTTTCCAATAAATATTAATTTCTATTTTTCATGAAAACTTATTTCAGTCTAAAGCACTAAGTATGATAGGCTTGAGGAATAAACTTAAATCTTAAAGACAGCACAAAAGAAAACACTAGAATAGAGAGTCAAAAATGATGGATTGATGAGGAGACAAAGCATAATTATTTAATTTTTTATTTAAAAAAATTTTTTTTGGTACCGGGGATCAAACTCATGACCTTGCACTTGCTAGGCAGTTGCTTATGCCACTGAGCTAAATCGCTGGCCCATTTTTTAATTTAATTTTTAATTTTTAATTTTTTTTGAATGAAGTATAGTTTATTGGATTGATACTATATGGGAAAAGAAATAGGCTGAATATGGATTAAGTAGTTTTAAACTCATGCCAAGTTTACTGACTTCAACTGAGATAATGCTAAATTAAAAAGCTTACCTTCTCTAATCCCCGTGTAAAAATAGGAGTTTACAGTGTGTCACAATATTAAAAATGTATATACCCAGCTTTAATTTAATGCCCATGTCAGTCATTTAAGATATTGAGACAAAAAGATTAAATAACTTATTCTGTGTCACAAGTTCATTTACATGTATGCCTGGGAAAACATTAAGAATTTAGCAAAATCTTAAATTATTCTCTGCATGGTGGTATTTAGAATGATGCTAAATAATGTTCTTTATAATTTTGTGCATGTTTCAAATTTTCCATGATACCTCTGTTATTTTTATAATCAGGAAGAGCAAGAAATTTAGTTTTACAAATCTTTAAAAAAATCTGTCAAGACATGATTCTAAGGTAGTTGATTAATATATGACTTCGCAAATATTTTTGCATTTTACACTGAAATTTTATATGGTGATGATTTGTGTTCTTAAGAAAGATACTCAGTTGCTGTAAATAGGACTGACGAACAGAGTTAGGGGAAAAATGGGGCCAACTCAATGTCAAAATGACAGTTAAGGGCAGCAAACTCCTATTGCCCTTCTTGGAGCTTTTAAATTTGCCTCAAGGGGCCAGGGATTTAGCTCAGCAGCATAAGCGCCTGCTTAGCAAGCACAAGGTCCTGAGTTCAATTCCCAGTGCCAAAAATAAATAAATAAGCAAATAAACAAATTTGCCTCAAGTGGCTGGAAGGCCTGTAATCCAAGTACTCTGGGAGGTAGAAAAGGAGGATTACAAGTTCAAGCACAGCCCTGGCAATGTATGGACTTAGCAAGACTATCTCTACAATAAAAGAGTGACGAAAGGAAATGCAGCTCAGTGGGAAGGCTGTGGTTTAATCCTCAGTATCACAAAAGAAAAAGAAAATTGCCTGAAGAAATTAGTTAGATTTACCGTCCACCACATGAAAAGACAGATCATAGACGGTCATAGATTCTTGGTAAAGATTTGAAGATTGTTCTTTCATTTTGCTCTGCGTTTTCCACCCATTCCTTTTTTTGTGTGTCAGGACAAACTGACCACAACTCAAAGGGGTCCGTGCTTTCTCTTTGTGTTACTAAGAAAGACCAAGACTTTCTCAGAACTCTTTTCTCTTTAACTCTGTGTGCTTTAGGTGCAGATATCCACGGCTTCAGTGCACCTGTAGCCTCTGCCTCAGGATTGGGATCCTTAGTAGATGAAATACAGAGATTTGGGAAGCCTGTGGTGGCGGCTATCGAAGGCGTGGCTTTCGGAGGGGGTCTGGAGCTGTCGCTGGGCTGTCACTACAGGATTGCGCACGCAGAGGTAACAGCTGAACTCCACGCGGGGGTTGGAGCGGCGGGGGGCGGTGCTTTCTTTCAGGACAGGATCTAAATGTGGTCAGAGGCATCAGAGGTGATCATTTTAAATGGATATCTGCTGCACTGACGCTGAGATACACTGTGTATCCAGCGACTGTTTGGGTGTGGCTACATTTCCACTCTGATTAGTAAATGGCTATTACTCTGTTTCTTTGCTTCCCTTAACCTTCACTCCAGGACCTTTCCGTGGTGCACCCACTACAGGGAAACTCCATTCTACTATATTATTTTCTGCTCTTTTTTTCTATGTAATGTTTTCCTTATAGCTTTTTTCTTTTTTTCTTCCTTTGTCTTTTTTTTCTTGAACCAGCATTTGAGTTTTTTTTTAAGTTTATGTGTTTTTATACAAATATCATATTTAGTCCATCATTAAATGTCCTTTATTCTGCTCATCCCTGTCTTTTCATTGGACAAGTTAGTATTGTATACGTTTACATTTAATATATTTACTGATGAAAAACTTAACTACTGCCATTTTACTTTTTGTTTTCTGTGTTTGTGCTTAGTTCCTTTATTAATGGTTTCATTTTGGTTAAGTACATATTTTTAGTGTACCTTTCAATTCTCTTCTGGTTTCTTATACAATATTTTTAAGTTATTTTCTCAAGGGTGATGGACTTTGTGATTACAATTAACATTTTAATTTGTAGCAATCTAGCACAGATGAATACTGACTTAATTTTGACAGTATGCAAAATCTTTGTTACCCACTCCTTTATGTAGCTATTGTCACAAATTATACCTTTTCACATTGTGTGGCCACCACACCCGGCTTAAATATCATGTTTTGCAATTCTATGGGTTATTTTAATCAAGAAGTGAATAATTGTTTTTGTTTATTAGTACGTGTTTGCAGTACATAATGTTTACATTCCTTGTGGAAAATTGGTACATGTACATAACACATCGTAATTAATTCTTTTTTCATCTTATTCCTTCTACTCTCACCTCCTCCTTTCATCTCTTGATCTCCTTCTCATTTGAGAAAGATCGTATTTCTCTACTTTCTATTATCTTTTATTTTGTTCTTCATTTGTAATTTAGGGTTCACATATCAAAGAAACCATGGGATAGTAAGGCTTGTGTGTCTGATCTAGTTTACTTAACATTATGGTTTCAAGGTGTATCCATTTTTCTACAGATGTCTCAAGTTTATCCTTCTTTATGGCAGAGTAATACTCCATTGTGTGGAGTATCTTTCTTTATACATTTGTTGATGGGCAGATAGGTTGCTTCCAGGATTTAGCTAGTATGAATTATGCTGCTATTAATATAGGTATGCATCTGTCAATGTAATATGATGTGTACCTTTTTTTGGAAGATATCTGAAAGGGGAATAGTTAGGTCAAATAGAATTTGATTTTTTGTTTTTGTTTTTTGCTTTTTGGGTTTTGTTTTGTTTTGTTTGATACAGATAGTAGTAGTGCAGATTGGCCTTGAACTCACTATGTAGCCCAGGTTAGCCTCAAACTCATGACAATCCTCCTGTCTCAGCCTCCTGAGTGTTGGGATTACAGGCATATGCTACCACGCTTGGCAAATAGACTTTGTAGTTTTAACTTTTTGAGGAGTCTCCACACTGATCTCCATAGTGGTTGTACTAGTTTACATTCCCCCAAACAATGTAGAAGGGCTCCTACCCGCCAACACTCCACAGCCTCTCCACTGAAGATAGCCATTCTTTCTGGGGTAAGATAGAATCTTGGTGTTGTATTAATTTGCATGTCTTTAGTAGTCAGCCATGTTGAGCATTTCTCCATGTTTTTTGACCATTTGTACTTCTTCTGTGATGTGTGAATTCATTTCACTTGCCCATTTTGATTGGGTCTTTTATTTTGGGGAAGTCTAATTATTTTAGTTCTCTATATATTCTAGAGTTTCATCCTCTGAAGAATAACTTGCAAAGTTTTTTCCCATCCTGTAGTGTTTTTTATTTCACTCTGTTAGTTATTTCTTTTGCTGTAAGAAGCTTTTCAATTTGATATGACCCTATTTGTTGATTCTCAGTACTATTTCCTGTGCAACCAGAGTTCTGTTCAGAAAATCATTGCCTACATCTAAGGTTTCAAGAATTTTACCCATTTTATCTTCCAGCAGATCAAGTGTTCCTACTTAACATATAGTTCTTTAATCCATTTTGATTTTAGTTTATGGCACATGGTGAGATATAGGTCTAGATTTAATCTTCTTCGTATGGGTAGCCAGATTTCCCAACACCATTTATTAAAAAGGATATCTTTCTCCACTGTATGTTTTTGACCCCTTTGTCAAAGATCAAATAGTTGAATGTGCTTGAAGTTCTTCCCTGCCCCGCCCCTTGAAGGTGTTTCTGCATCATCTATTCTGTCCCATTAATCCCATGTGTGTTTTTGTGTCAGTGTCATACTGTTTTTAGCACTGTATCTTTGCAGTATAACTTCAAGTCTGGATTGTGCTGCCTTTTCCTTTGCTTTTTTTTTTT
>RJWM01035445.1:0-18872 GCA_004363535.1 Dasyprocta punctata
AATGACTCACAAGCCAATACTTCCCCTTATTTAGGTCCTTCTACTGTTTTCTTTTCTGTTTTGTGGTATTATTAAATCCATCTCCCTAATGCTGAACTGTCACGACTTGCTGGGTGAGCAACCTTGAGCAGGGTGGAGTGTGGTTTCAGCAGACCTTGTGCCTCGTCTCAGCTGAGACCTTGTGGGTGGTGGGATCTTGGACTGGGGTCCTAACTTTGGTGAGTATTGTGTGTCCGTGGGAAGTAAGAATGCGTGTAGGGAAGTGCTTGTGTGTCCAGCACACGGTGATACTGCCATAAAAATAACAACGAAAGCAACAATGCTCTCATCCTGGTTGCATATTAATGTAGTTTCTGGTGCTTGTCACCTGTGTGAAAGAGACATTCCCCTAAAAAACACAGAGCCTGACGAGGTCTATGGAGTCATTGTTCCTTTCCTGAGATTCAGATATGAGTATGCTGGCAAATGAAAGAGCTGTGTACCGACTGGTGTGGAATGCCCGCAGGCCGGTAAACAGCTGCCCTTTGCCAGATTGGTTTAAGGACACTCCCTTCCTTTGATTCAATCCCGCAGCTGTGATATTTGCCAGTCATTGAATTCGAGGTAAGGTGAGGGCTTCAATGAAAAGAACTCCCCACCCTTTGCCCAGCCTGTCTGGAAGCTGTACCTGTTCACCCCGCCCTGCGTGGGAAGGGAAATTTGGTCTGACATCCGGGAGCTCACATTCTGCCCCCTCGTTGCCCCCGGTTCTCTCAGTGCCTCCGACTGCTGTGACCATTTTGCATTTCTGCTTAGGTGAAAGCCTTAGCAGCACTTCACAGGGGGAAAGAAAATCCACCGTCACCCCAAGGTTGCCTTCCCTCTAGTCCTTTAAAGCACCCCAGGCCCTGGCTGCAGCTTCCCAGGGGTCTCTCTGCCCGACAGCTTGGATACCCCTAATTTTCTCTCTGAGTTACGGGAACTGTATCGGACTTCCAAGAGCAGGACGCCAGTGGACCCCATCAGCCTCCGTCACATCTCGCAGTCAGAACTCCCCCGGGACCTGGAGCTGGCACAGCAGCGGGGACTTCTCGGTCCAGCGGGATTGGGGCTCCCACAGGTACAGGGAAACCTCTCTCGCTCCAGCACACAGTGAAAGCTTCTGGAGACCTTCCAAGCCTGTGGGATCTGAGAAGTAGCGGGGGAACCGGGGTCCCCTCTTGTGGACTGCTGCCAGGATAGGGGTGCCTTCTTTTCATCCGTGACGCCTGGTGGGGCAGTTTCAAAAATCCCACAGAGATGGTGGAAGGGCGGTCATTCTCTCTGAAGTCCTGGGGCCTCTCTCAGGAAGTGTCCTGCTGTCTGTCCTCTCCTTCATAGACACTGCCTGTTCACGTGGGGATGACCCACTCTTATGTCCCCTCTCTCAGTGCTGGACCATGATTAATAATGACTGAAAGTCCTAAGAAAGAGGATTTTTATTCCACTTTGAAGAGAGATTCATGTCCCAGCTCTGCCAGTCACCAAGTGACATTGGGAGTCACACGTCATAATGGGTCTTAATGTTCTCGAGATGCAGAATGGTTAGATGAGATTCCCACTGGCCACTCGGGTCACTTGGTCGTGGTCTCTGGGGGCGCATCCAGGCCCCATCAACGGCGAATGCCATTACTGAGGTGAGGAACTATATCACCCACTCCGTTTGCCACCCAGTGCCCTGCACCTTATTCCTAATTCTAGTGTCCTCTGAGTCCCGATCTTACACAGCCTCTGCTGGGCTTTATCTCCCCATTTTACGTAGGCGCCTTTGTACCAATGGGAATGGACAGGAGGACCAGGAAATAAAATCCACCTTCAAACCCGACACCGCCCTTTGGGTAAGGAAGACCCAGGAATCCGGGCCACTGCTTCTCTTGAACCAGAACATTTTATTTTCGCTGCAGAAACTAGAGAAGACGAATTCCCTTGTGAAAGCATCGCTCTTGGGTTTTTTTGCCCTAAAATAGAGAAAATAAATTTGTGTCTCCTTTTTAATAGTACCAGACTATTAGAGAATTCTGATGTAAAGAATGATCTTCAAATATTGTTTAAAAATTGAATTAAAGAATATCTTTAAGATTCTCAATCTGAGATTGAAGACAACGGGAAACTAAAACAATAAAAGGTAATAAACGTATTCCTGTAAGTTTTCAGTTTTATTTTTTTAGTACGTGTCTGCAGAATAAAATGATTGCATCCCTTGTGGGCAGTTGGCACATGTGAGCATATCCTTTTCAAAAAGACCTTCATTTTTTTGTCCCCTTCTTTCCTCCTCCATTCTCCTCCCTCCATCGCTTGGTCCCCTTCCTATTTGGGAAAGACCTTTCTCCCTGCTTCCTATTATCTGTCTTTTATTTTGCTCTTTCTTTATACTTTGTGTTTCTATTTAAGAGAAAATGTGATATTTAAGCTTGTGAGTCTGCTTTGTTCTCCTTAGCATTACGGTCTCAAGGTGCATCCATCTTCTTACAAGCAACAAAAGTTTATTCTTTATGGCAGAGTAGTACTCCATGGTGTGTCATACCACATTTTCTTTAGGCATTTGTCTGTTGCTGAACATACAGGCCATTTTCAAGGTTCATCCATTATGAGTTCTGCTGCTATAAATATGGGTGTGCATGCATCACTGAATACGACCACTTTGACTCTTTAGGGAGTACCCAGAAGAGGACTAGCAGGGTCAAATGGAATTTCTAGTTTTAGCTTTTGAGGAATCTCCATACTGATTTCCATGGTGGTTATACAGTTTACATTCCCACCTACCATGCAGAAGAGTTTCTTTTTCCCCATAGCCTCACCCACATTCGCTGTTATCTGATTGCTTGACAATGACCATTATTTCTGGGGTGAGATAGAACCTCAGTGTTCATTTTTGAAAAAATAACAACAGCAATTCTGAGGACAAAAGTATAACAGATTCCAAACGTACAAGGTGGTTCAACTTGAAGCTCGCGTGTCTGATGTGTTCCATTCAGCATTATGGCATCGAGGTGCAGCCATTGTCCTGGTACTGTGCAGAGGCGAACAAATTTCTACTTGAAATTTTCTAAATTAAGTGTTATCATACACACATAGACATAGAAGGGTAACTGGGTAAGGTGAGTTGATAAAGCTGGAAAAAGATAGTAATAAGAAAAACAGGGTTAAAACTGAGCTGGAAGTGTAAATACAAACAAAACAAAGCAAAAACAAACAAAACCAAAAACCCCCACCAACCCAAAATGGTGGGAAAGCGCGAAGGTGCACGGTGGGCGTCTGACCACTTACGCAGACGTCCAGCCCGCGTTGCTAATTTCCAAGAGAGTGAGATGCCCACGGAACCTCCTCACGGCAGCACTGACGGGGAGCACAGTGAGTGTCACCCGCTGAAGGGAGGGCCGGGGCCTGGGTGCGGAGCTCTGCTGACTGTATCTTGAGTCACTGCAGCTAGAATTGACAGTTGTTTGTTTATCATTTTTGAGGAAAATGACCTTCACGAATTAGAGGGGAAATTATGGCTGACGTGAACTTACTCAGAATTCTTGCGACAACTTCACCACATATTTGTGAATAGAATATCCACGTTTCCAATTCAATTTTCTCAGGGTCTGTCCTTGATTAAAATCTCCCATCACAGAGATTTAGAAATCTGTCACCCTCAATGCACGCATGTCACGTGGTCCTCATGTAAACAGGGTGTTTCCCCATGTGCCTGCCCTAGGAAGTGACCCCTAGGACAGGCCCGTGTCCCTGTGTGTGGGCAGTCACAGGGGCAGGAGACGAGGCCTCTTCCGGAGCAGACTTTGTCCTTGCTCCCCACATTGGCATCGTCGGCCCGGACCTTTCTCGGGGCCCTGGCACCCCCTCGCACTGCAGGCTGGTTTCACAGTTTACTGTTTATAAGGCTGGCACCTGCCGGCGATCCAGGACCCCGAGGTAAACGAGATGACGGTGCACGGGCATTCAGGAAGAGCGCCCAGAGGGGACCCAGAGGAGGGCCACCCAGTCCACACTAACCCCCGTGACCCCCATGAGTCTCAACCTGAGCTCGTGAGCTCTGTCCCCACCCAAGAGCAGATGACACGTGCCCTGTGGACCTGGCGTGACACGGGAGGACCCGCGATCCTCCCAGACAGTCCTGCAGATGCCCGGAAAGGCCGGGGAGGCCGGAGAAGCTCACAGAACCGTGGCGGTGCTCAGCTTTGCCCCTGAGGGGTGACCCTGGGAGTCACTCCCCTCTCGGCTTCTGCGAGGCAGAGCACCGTCACGGTCACTCGTGAAGTGAGCGTTGCTTTGGAGACACTGACTGACCCCAGGCCCTGCCCTGGCCAGGGACCTTTGTCCCAGGACACGGAGCAGACAGACGGCCCCTCGCCCCGGCGGTGCACACGTGAGCCCCACGGTTCGGAGTCTCACACTGGCCGCTGTCACAGGTAAACCTGTGTGCAGCCTGGGGCAGAGGACATCCGGTCAGACCCTGGGGAGCGGGAGCGCCTTTCCAGCCTGTGTGGTGAGCGCCAGGGCCGGCGTCTGCGCTCAGGCCCGGCGGGGAGCTTCTCTTATAAGTGGTGGCAACAGACACCCTAGTTCAAGGGTCTCTGAGTGTCTGTGGTCCCTGGACTTTCCGGGGCCCTGCTGTCTGTTCCCCACCTCACCCCGCCAGTGCAGCCATCTACCCTGGAGCTCTCGGGGGTCAGTGCGCCCGATGGGTCCCCCTGTCCGGCTCCCTGGGGTCCCTGTTCACGGAGGCAGAGCTAAGCCGCCTGGCCCCCAGCCTGGCCACCCCTGCCGCGTCACACCAGAGGCCACGCAGCATCCATGTCACTCTCAGGGACGGGGGTCGCTGCAGACACTGCGTCTTGGGTAAAATTCTGGTTTTTTCTTACTCTCAGAACTGGTCCTCACCCCCGGAGCGGCCACAGACTCAGCAGGCTTCTCTTTCCGGAGAAGACGGAGCAGCTCTCTCGCTCCCTCTGGTCAGATACAGACGGACGGCGTGGAAATTTCCAGTTTCACCACGTGGAGGCCACCGTGAGGTGGCACAAAGGACGTCCCGGCCTTCTCTGGTCTTTTTCGGTTCCCAGATGGAAACCCTGGACCGCGTGACAACACTTCCTGTCATCCTCTCCACCCTCTGCTCTCTGTCACCGCAGAGTCCGAGGCGCAGGGACTCCCGGTGTGTCAAGTGAGTGGGATTATAATTCGCATTTTCCTACTTCTCGGGGCCCCCAGGGGCCGTTTCCTGCACATCCGTCCCCGGCTCCCACCCTCTGCTGTTCCTTGTTCCTGACGACACCGCGGGGCCAAGGCGCCTGCCTGGGGTCCGGGTTCGCGCGTCTTTCCCGAGCCCCTTGCCCAGCTGCTGCCGCCTTCGGGGCAGTGACTGTCGAAGACTTTGTCCCCTTCGGGCGCAGGTCACTCGGCTGTGCTGTCGAGGAGAGGTGGGAGCTCTTCGCCTGTTCTGAACGCTCGGGCTGGATGAGGCCAGGCGCTGTCCGGCCCGCGGGCGCCTTTCACTCTGGCCTTTGTGTCTTGGACAAAGAAAAGTCTTTCGCGTCGCTGGTTTTTCCTTTGTTGGTTGCGTTCTCATCTCTTCCAAAACACTCCTGCCACATCCAACAGAACGATGATTTCACCCTGTGCTTTCTTCTAAGAATTTTGTAATTCACCTCTTATATTTAAGTCTTTGGTCCATTTTAAGTTAATTTGTGTACCTGGCTTACGATGAAGGTTCAAATGTATTTTTTAGGCAACGTGAGTATCGAGTTTTTCCGGCATCATTTTCGAATCAGTGGCCGGGCCCCCACCGACGGACTTGGTGATCTGATAGGAAATCACATGACCACCTGTGCGAGGATTTATTTCTGGGATCTCTGGTCTATTTCATTTGAAATGAGGAAGCGTGGGACTTCTGTGTTCTCTCTCATGACTGTTTTGTCCACTGGGCATCTCTGGAGATTCCATATGAATTTTGAAGTAGACTTTCCTGTTTCTTCGAATAATGTCGTGGAATTCGGCGGGAGCAGCCCTGAGCCTGCGGCTCCTTCAGGGCAGCAGCGAAGCGGCGCCAGCTGTGAGCCTTCCCGCCTGTGACGGCGCCGCTTCCTTTACCTGTGTCTTCCTTCATTTCTTTCAGCAACATTTTGTAGTTTTCAGCGTGTTTTTTTCTTAGTTAAGTTCATTTCCACATCCTTTATTCTTTTCCATGCTATTACAAAGGGAATATTTTCTTTTCTTTCTTCCTTTTTTTTTTTTTTTTGTATTGGGAATTGAACTCACAACCTCGTGCCTGCCAGGCAGGTGCTTAGGCCACTGAGCTAAATCCCCGGCCATATTTTTTGAGACAGGGTCTCACTATGCAGTTCAGGCTGGCCCTGAACTCACTTTGTAGCCCAGGCTGGTCTCGAACTCACAACAATCCTCCTGCCTCAGCCTCCCGAGTGCTGGGATTAAAGGCATGCGCCAGCACGCCCGGCTCTGCAAAGGGAATGTTTCCCTAATTTCCTTCTCAGGCCGTTGGTTTTCAGTCTAGAGGGACGGCTGATTTGCGCGTTGCCTTTGATCCTGCAGCGTTGCCGTGTTTGTTGATTCTAGCAGCTTTCATGTTTATGTGCAAATGAAATCAGTCACTATGTGCCGTTTTCCTTTTGATTTAATCAAGGATACACATATAAACCTGGAACCATCCTTGTTTGTGGTTCATACACGATTATGAAAGCGCTGCCTTTCCCTGAATCCCTGCCGTGAGGTAAAGTTAAAGCTAAGAAGGTGGGTGAGGCAGCACACTCCAGCAGTTGGGAGGCTGAGGCAGGAGACTCGCCATGAGTTTGAAGCCAGCCTGGGCTATGTAGTGAGTTCAAAGCCAGCCTGGACTACATAGCAAGTCCCTGACTCAAGAACAAAAACAAAAATAAATTTAAAGCTAAGAATTTTCATGATGACCCTATTAGGAGCATGCTGTTACACTCACATTATAAACGAGAAAACCGCCTCCAGGGAGGTGAAATGGCTCCAAACAGACTGTTCGACACCCAGGTTGCTGCCAGGTTAGGCCCAGGGAGCAGTCCTGACCGTGCCACCAAGCGGGGCGCTCGGGAGGAGAAGCGGGTGCCAGCCCCTGTGAGGCGCCAGTACCCCTCCAGTCCCGCTGGGCGAGTGGGGCCGCATGTGCTCCCCCGGATGCCGTCCCAGCCTTTTGTTTTCCGGGCTGTTTGGCTGTGGCGATGCCAGGCCTCGGGGTCGCCCGAGCAGCTTCGCAGGACCGAGCCCCCACCTTTCCACGGTTTGGACTCAGCACCCCCAGCAGCAGGGCTCCAGGGCACAGCTCAGCTTTCCGGCTCCCGGCCTCCTGGCTGGGGGGCTCCTGGCCGACCCCGCTCTCCGTGGGGCCTGGCCTTGAGAACTGCTCTCTGCTTTCTTGACAGTGTCTGGGGCAGAGACTTCACCTGCTCAAAAGCCAGAGGAGCAAGAGGCGGGAAGAGGAAACAGAGGGAAGAAGGGGGAAGGAAGCAGGGCGAGGAGGAAGAAGGCCGCTCCCCTGCCGGGACTTCCGTGCTGAGTGAGCCCCTGGCCGGGGCAGTAACTCGTCTACTCACAAACACATATGGATCCATCTTCCCAGAGCGGCTCGGTGGGAGGCCCGAAGACACAGTGGAGGCTCTGGTGGGGAAACTGAGGCTGCGCAGGAGGCTGTGGGATTGCAGGAGACTTTATGGTTTCATTCTCATTTCAGAGCTTTGTTGGGGACTGGGGTCAGCAGGCCCAGGAGCTCCCTGTCCTGCCAGGAGGAAGTCAGTCAGTGGGGCACAAGGCAGGGCCACAGCGGGCGGGCCCCTGGGCGCTGTAGTGGACATCAGGGGGGAGTGGCTAAGGAGGAGGGCAGTTAGGAAGGCATCTGTGAGAAATTGCATCGGCCTATGAATAAGGAGTCTGGCAAACTTTCTGTGACTCAGTTTCCCTTCCGTGTACCTGAGTCCCAGTAAGAAGAGACAGCAGCACGTGCCCCAGACAATGCCACAGAGATTTCCTGTCGGTGGCCCCTGCGTGGCCTTCCTTTAGCTCCCTGTTCTCCAAACCCGAAACTAGTCCGTTACGCTCCCCTTTCAAACCTCCTACCACCCGCCCGCCACACTTGAAAAACACAGAGGTTTAAAAGCTGAGGGCGCATCGCTGCCATGCGATGTCTTCACACCTTTCAGGAAGGCCCCTGGGAGGCTGGTGCGGCTGGGTCAAATGGAATTTCTAGTTTTAATTTTCTGAGGATTCTCCGCACTGATTCCCACAGGGGTTGCAGCAGGCTGCACTCCCACCAGCAGTGGAGAAGGGTTCTTTTCCCCCACAGCCTTGCCAGAATTTTTGATCGTTTGATTTCTTGATGATAGCCGTGCTTTCTGGGTGAGCAGATTACAGTGATCCATGATGCAGTCATGTTTACAGCATCGCAAGTAGTAATTGCTAAATCTTTAAAGAGGTTCACAGTCTGCCAACAGATGAATAGATAATGTGTATTTATACACAATGGAGTACTATTCTGCCATAAAGAAGGATAAACTTGAGCCATTTGTAGGCCGTGGAGGGGGCAGGTATGAGGGAGGCCGCTTCCTCCAGCACAGCAGGGGACCCTCTGGAACCCTGCCCAAAGCAGTTCCCTGCTGATCCGGTAATAGCAGGAAGAATCACCAGGGCCAAGACTGGAAATCACCTGTCAGGCTGGAGAAATGTGGCAGAAAAGAGCAAGCGTGGTTCGCTGTCACGTGTCCCTAAGGACACACAACCTCACGGAGACCCTGGGACTCTGTCACCCTCATGCTGAGGTAGCAGCTTGAATTCATTTTCTGAAATTCTCTTTGGCACAGAATGAAGAAAAACAGAGTCATTGTTTCAAGTCGGGGTAGTAATCCGTCTCATATAATTGCATTAAGATGGCTCCGAGAACGCTGTGCCCCACCACCCTTTGAAATGCGTTACAGACACGGGATTAGGGAGGGAGGAGCACTGTCTTCGAAGAGCCTGTAAAAAGTTTCTGTTGTTATAAACGCAGGAAGGAAATGTGCCAGACATTAGCTTCATGTCGCCGTCTAGCACTTCTGAAACGGTCTCCTAAGGACCGCTCCCCCCGCCCCGCCCCATCCTGGACCATAGTGCCAGCCTTCTGGGGGGTCAGGGAAGTCCGGATCGAGTGATCGTCGGATCTCAGCCGGATACGTCTCCTGGGAAGACAGTGGTCTCCCAAATCCGCTCTTGACCTACCAAGGTGACCTTCCTTCTAGGTTTCTCCTGGACAGAGTGCCTAGCATTTATTCACACGCACGTGTTCGGATCTGGATGATAAGTTACGGGGTTCCCCGAGCAGTCGCTCATTTGATTTAGGCTTGGGAAGGGGAGGCTGGCATCCGGTACTTCTTCCCTCTAAGAATGAACACCAAGAAACTTCCATGCAGTAGGCTTCCCCTCTTGCTTGGTCTGCTGAAAAGAGTTTAGTCCTTCCCATGGGTGAGCCGGTCACAGGCGAGGGAATTGTCCTTGGACCCCAGGGCCTTGGACACGTGTCCTTATCATGCACTCATGACAGGAATTTCAGGGCAGGATGGGCGTGTGGAGTCTTGGTTCAGGAATTAGGATGACCTGGGTTTATTACTTCATTCTGGCTCTTCCCAGCCCGGGACTTGGTGGAAGTTTCTCACCCTTTCTGAGCCTTGATTTCCTCCGCTGTGAAAGGGGTTCACAGTAGGGTCTGCCCTGAGGGGCGGCTGCAGGGTTCAACATTCCGTGGAGCAGAAGCTCAGTGTCTGACTCATCGGAAGCGCTGAAGAAGTATTCATTCCACTCCGGTGTGGAAACCTTCTCAACTCCTGTCCTAATCCAAGCCTGAGAGCACGGAGCTTTTGTTGAATGCTGATAGTTTTGCATTTTACTTAGATGCCACTTCTCTGCTGAGAACCTAGGACAAGTTCACCCGTGGGATCCTCGGCTGGGTCATTTTAGGCAGGGACAGAGCCCGACCCTGGAAGCCAGAGCTCTGGCGGTGGTGCTTTGGATGGGCAGGAAGCCAGGAGGAGGACATTCCTTTTGGTTCATGTTCTCCAGAACCTGATCTCAGACAGTGTCAGGGAGAGGAGAAGGAGATGAGGGTTTCTGCTCCCGGGGGGAGCGAGGAGCTGGCAGCACGAGGCCGGGCTGCGTGTGCGGATCCGGGCAGGTGAAACAGGCGGAGCTCCTGCCTGGCCCACGCGGGGCGCGGTGATGGTCTGTAGAAGACTCTCGAAGGGCCTGTGGTGGCCATCTTCACCAGCACCCCACTCTGCGAAGCAGGCCCAGGTCCCGGTGCTGATGGACTGATTTGTACCAGGGTGGACCCCAGGCCCTTGGGCTCGCTTGGCCAGGGCTCCTCTTCCGAGCTCCAGGCCCAGCCCAGCGGCGCCTCCTGCTGGCGGCCGGTGGCCTCTCCCTGGGAGCCACCGCCCCTGCTGGAGTTTGGCATCCGTCAGAGGAAGGCAGGAGGGAGCTTCAGCCACCCGGTCAGCTGCGGGCCCAGGACGCCGGTTCTGGGCGGCAAATGGGACGCAAAGCAGGAAGTGGACGGAAGGGCACGGACACGGGGAGGGGCAGGGCAGGTGGGCGAGGCTGCAACTCAGCCACTTCGCTAAGAATCACTGACTGGCTTTAGACGTTGCGCTTTAGGGGATTGAGGCTGCCGGCCAGCTCAGGCTGCGTGGATTTCATTCCCTCCCCGGCCCTCCTGCCCTGAGAAGCTGCTTCCCCAGGGGCCCTGGGGCCTTGGTTCCAGGCTGTGACCTGCAGGCCTCAGGCTCCTTGGGGACGGAGCAGGAATACAGCGGCCCCTGCAGCAGCCCCGCACCCACCCAGAGGAGCTCCGCTCTGCTTTGTCTTGATCAAAGGAGATCTAGAAGGCAGTCAAAAAAAAACAGGCACTCGGCAAATAAACGGGTTAAGGGTTTCGATATTGCAGGTCTTGATGAGTTTTCCTCTGATTAAGGAGTCCCAGGGCTTACTGTTAGTGGCCGTGGCAGCCAGGTCTCCAGTGCCCTGGCCCCCTCCTCCGGAGCTCCTGGTTGATATTTATTTGGATGTGGCTGTAGCTGCCACTACGTTTCCTGGGCCCGACCCGAGCCAAGCAAGGGTTTGGATGCGGCCAGACCTGAAAGCCATGCGAACCTCCAAGATGCAGCTTTGAGGTATCCAGGGCCTGGCAGCTTGTAGAGCCAGGCAGCAAGGGGGCCGTGTGTGCGCAGAGTCAGGTGGACAGGCGGTCGCCTCCTGGGGCACCCGGGCCAGACAGGCCATGCCTGTCCTGGCTCCAGCTCAGTGCAAAGGCAGGCCGGGCCCCGAGGTGTCCCCAGGGGTCAGGCTGTATCGGGGACCCGGCCTAGATCCCCAATCTCCCAAACGAGGGCACGGCGAAAGCTTAAATAAATGAGACAAGTGGTATGATTTTAGGGCTCCAGGAGGATCAAAGCCCCCTGCAGAGTTCTTGACTCTGAGGCTATGGTGAGGGCTAAGACAGAGAGCTTCTCTGGGCAGCCTGTATTTATTTCCATTACAGACAAAGAGAGGGGATACTGAGGAAAGCAGGGAAATGAGCAGGACCCTAGGAGTCACTTAAAGGACTTCTCCAAGTAGTAAACTGTGCCAATTAAGGAGAACTGTCTTATCTCCATGACGACGTTTATGGTGGGAATGAGACTGCGGGAGTGAGATGCCTGCAGCTGCAGTCTCTATCTACTTAATTGATCGTGGAGCCAAATATCTTCAGTTGTGGCCTTACCTTGCCCTTTGAGGTATCTCTGGCCTCATCAGCCACTACAGGCCTCAGCCAGGACCAGGGATTCCTAGAGGTTCACTTACTATAAATCAGCTCCCATCGCCAGGCGAGGGGCCTAGGCCTAGGACAGGCTCACAGATAAACATAGAAAGCCAATTAGTTAATTTTAAATCCTGCTCAGAGCTGCTTCATAGTGGTCTCCAACAAGGCTGCTTCACGGGGACTTCAGCTCATACAGGGCCACAGGGTGGGGCACAGACCCGGACTGTACCCAGCCGGCATCCTGTGATGGCATTGGGAGGCCGGAGTGCAAATAGGCAAATATGTTTTTAAAATTTGTTAAATTTTTCTTAGGCTAAGTTGGCCATGTATAATGATCATGATCATGGGGAGTTGGTAGATGGACATAACCTGTCTTCATTCTTTTACTTCCTTTCCCCTGCTTTCCCACTGCGTAAAAGCACGATGATAGAAAACAGGGAGATAGGTCTTTTCCACCTCTCGCCAAAGATCTATCTCTCTGTTTTCTATCATCAGGCTTTTATTTTTCCCCTTAATTATTTATACTTTTGGGGTCCTCATATAAAAGAAACCATGTGATATGTAACCTTCTGTGTGATTTAATCCACTCAATGTATGGTCTCAAGGTATGTCCCCACAGGTGGCTCAAGCTTGTCCTTCTTCACAGCACAGTAGTACTCCATGGTGTATATGCCACACTTTATTTGTTGATAGACATAAAGGGTACTTCCAAGATTTAGCCATTATGAGTTGTGCTGCTATAAACATGGGTGTGCATGGACCACTGTAACATGCTGTTTTGAACTCTTTCGGGAAGATACCTAGAGGGGGGATAACTGGGTCAAATGGAATTTCTAGTTTTAGTTTTTTGAGGAATCTGCACACTGATTTCCATAGTAGTCGCACTGGTTTACACTCTTATCAACAGTGTGAAGGGCTCCTTTCTCCTTGTAGCCTTAATAGCATTTATTATTACTGGATTTCTTGATGATAGCCATTCTTTCTGGAGTAGGGTGGAATCTAGTGTTGCTTTAATTTGCATTTCTCTAATGGCCAGTGATACTGGGCGTTTCTTCGGGTATTTATTGGCCCCTTGTACCTTTTCTGAGGAGGGCCTGCTCTCTTTGGTTGCCCAGACTTTGCTGCCCGTGTGGTTGCAGGGCTGGAAGTTAACCCCCGAGCCCGTCTTGGTTACTTTCTCGTTGCCGAGACACAGTGCCTGAGAAGCCCAACCGAAAGGAGGAGAGGTCTACTCTGGCTCACAGTTTGCAGAGGTTCCAGTCCACAGTCAGCCGGCCCCAGGCGGGGGTCACACGGCAGAGGGGCCTGGCGGAGGAGAGACGGCTCAAGGCAGGGCGGACAGGAAGCAGAGCGGGACCCAGCGGGGAGGAGGGATGTGTAGAGACCCTTCCGGGCCACGCCCACAGTGGCACGTCCTCCACCCAGGCTTCACCTCCCGACATCACACTGAGCTGTAAACTCCACAGCAGACTGATCCACCCAGCATCACACGTCCATGACCCGGTCAGCCCAGGCCTGCCTGTGAGGAAACACGCTGGCTCCTCTCCTCCATCCTCCACCATAACCAGCACGGAGAGGGGTGGTGTGAAGGGAAGATGGGCCCAGGTTCCAGGCCAGGTGGCTGGGGTTCAAATCCAGGTCTCGTGCTACCTATGGCTGCAAGTCCTTGGGCAAGCATTTTCCTTGCTCGTAAGAAGGGGAAGCTACTTATAAGATAATTATTGAAGCTAATTCCTATGTGAAAACAGGGCCTGTGCATTAGCAAGAGCTCAACAAATGCTACTTCTCTGCACCAGTAGCCTTGGGCTGAAGTTCCCCATTCTAAGGTGTACGCATGCTCTTACCTACAGGAGACTGTTACGTCTGTCCTGCGTCCCCCTGGCCCTCTGTCCTGACACTGAGCCATGTGCCCAGTGACCCCAGAATGTCCCCGCTGCTTTCGTGTCTCAGGCTCCTCTGGTGCTGCGGAGTCCTGCCACGTCACTCAAGCCCCTGTCCATACCTGCAATACCCTCAGCAACACCCCAAAGTGTCCTTTGCTAGGGTTCAAAGCCACACATCTCCATCCACACTCGGGGAGTTTCTCCAGGCAGATCCTATACTGGGCAGAAACCTGAAGGTGGGGCATTGAAACCAGGCCTCCTCTGCCCCCTGGAGACAGCACTGTCTGCTCCGCTGCCCACTAGCCTTGGTCACAGCCTGGACCCCCGGCTTTGACTCTTGGGGTACAGAGCTCTTTTCCTTTACAATGTCCGTGTGTGTGGTGGGCGGGGGGACGGCCTTGCCACCTCTTTCCCATGGTGACAAGCGTCTGGTCCCAGGTTCCCTGGCTTTGCTGGAGCACAGGGCTCGATTTTGAGGTGATGCTGAAGACCCCTTGGGTCCCTGGGAGACCGGAAGAGGCAGGGAGGACCCCACTGAGACCACAGGGGCTGTGGCCCTGTAGGCAGTCTGGCCGCACCCCCGTGTAGGATCTGTTACTGCACCCCTAGAGCTAAGCCACAGCGTCCCTGCTCACTGAGAAGGGAGGCAGCGCCCACAGCTGCTGTGCTGAGACCAGTCCCACCCGCGCGCTGGGCTGCAGATGGAGAGGAGCTCTGCCGGAAGTGTCTGCCACCAGCTTCTGGGTGACAGGTTTGGGACAATCTGGTCTTCAGGAGGGGCTGGAACTCTAAATGACCGCGGGGTTTAACCTTGGCTTTCCCAGGTCCAGCCTGTGATGGTGCCCAGGTTTTACCGAAGCCCTCCCTCGTGCCTTTCACAACCAGTTCACATAACATCGGATACCCAGAGGCGGCCCCACGGCAGAGGCGAGGACTCCAGTGTGCAGGCATCATTGGGGAACCTGCCGCAGATGCCGCAGTGAGGAAATGAATGCACCAAGCCCAGGCCCCCGGCTTGACCACTGGACCACTGACCACACTGCCTGGCTGATGTCTTTGCCAGAGCCGAGCTAGGGGCTGGAGCCTTGGGCACAAACATGATACAGTTCTTGCCCTTGAGACAGGAAGTGTAGAAGACCACTTGGACAGCTCTCCTTGAATGCAGAACAATCACCTCCTCCCCTCCTCATTAGTTAGACCTGGCCCTGTCTCCACGTACTGATAGGTACAGAGCTGGCCAAGCTATTTCCTCCTCCCTTCAGTTGGCTCTAAGCAATGTAGATAGGGCTGGGGTCCTGATGTGTAAGCCTTAAAGCCAACTGACAGTTTCCTGTTTTCTTGCCTCCCGTCTCCCTGTAGACAGGTGCTTCCGGCCACCTGGCCAGCTCGGATCACATTACTCATGTAGTTCCCGCCATCCTCACGGTCCCTCATCCTCAGGCCACTCCCTTCTTCACAAATTAATGAATCCTGGGTGAGACGCTCACCTGGATTGGACTCAGGTCTCCTTGGCTGCCCATAGCAGTGAACATGTCTTAGTGTCTCTATTCTTGCTGTGGGTTGCACTGCAGGTGATAGATTGGAGTTAATTCACCAGAATCCCAATAACATTTCAGTGGGATTACAGATACAAACTTTCCAGACTGTGAAGATGGGAAAAGGGATTACAATATATGAATTACAATAAGGAAGAGAGACAAACATGTAAACAGAATATAAGGATATCATTATCCAAGTTTGACCTAAGTATGAGGCTAGGAAATGGGTTGGAGACGGATGGAGGCTGACATTCATGCAGGACTAAGGGCTTAGTCCTTTCGGAAAGCAGGTCCTCCGGAGACAGTGCAGGAGGGAGCTTGGAGGAGGGGCTGGGACACGGGCAGGAGCGCAGACAGGGTTTTCTCCAGCCCCACCTCCCCCACGGCCGTGGCTGATCAGAACGGCTGGGTGACATCGCCTGCATCCCTCCCCAGGTTGGTGGGCTCACAGTCACCTCCCTCTGGCCCTGGAAACCCTGCTCTCCTCCAGGCTCCCCCTGGTTCAGCAAGCTCATCGTGGGCCTGCGTTTTGGAACTGAGCTCACCCTTCTCACCGACTTGGAGCCCGCCTGATATTCTCTTTCCTAGTTCCCTTCACAGTTGTTCCAGGCTGGCACAGATCGGCATTCGTTCAGTCCCTGATTTCCTGCTCTCTTTCCCCTCTTCCAGGTCCTGGTAACCAAACTCCGGCTGCTGTGCGGCTGCCTGAGGTAGCCACAAAATCCCCTCCGTGGATATTGTCGCCGTGCTTGCGTGCAAGGCTGCGCGGGGGATCCCTGGGGTGGTGTATCCGTCTCTTTCCGCCCTCCAGGAGGCCCTTGTCTTCTTGGGTTAGCCCAGTGCCTAGACTTTAGGAGATGCTCAGTATTCACCCAGTGAATGAAGAAACCGTCTCTGCCCCTATGAAGGGCACCGCGCAGCTTCCCCCAGTTGGGCAGACAGCAGTGCTTCTCAGCTGCCATCCCTGGGGAGGAAGCGATTCTAGATAAATGAATGCGCTACATAAATAACACTTAGTCCTGTAAACACCAGGCTACATTCCTAGACGCTTCAGATGAGAAAATTGAACATCTGCATACTTTTCCTTCTTATGTAAGGTTCCGACCGGGATATAAAACCCAGGTGAAACTGGGTAGAATAAGAGACTTCTCTCATCTGAAAGCCATGTTCACCCGCCAAGATATGGCTTGGCCCAGGGCTTAGAGGATGTGAACAAGATGTGTTTTTGTTTTCTTTTCTGCCCTTTGCTTCTATGATGTTTATTTCATTCTCCGAAGTTTTCTTTGCAGGGATCTCTACCCACAGGCGTCAGGGGAAGAAACGGCCTCGGGCGGCTCCCACGAGAGGAGGAGGATGGTCCTTCCTTGCAGACTCAGGATGTCCCCAGCTGGGTCCGTAGTACAGAGACTGAGATCCTGTGGTACTGTGACGTCTCTGGGCAAACTAAGTGCACTCCTAGGGCAGCATCTGGCCACCAGGACAGGGCACAGGAAGTCAGGCTAAGAGGAGGGAAGTGGATGCTAGGAGTCAGCCAATCCGTGTCTACTTCCTCCTTCCCTCTCTCTCTTCCTCTATTTCACTATCACCTCTTTCTCTCTCTCTTCACGACAAGCAGATGCTACAAATGTGACATCTTCCTCACTTTTGAAACCTTCCTAAGCTGCTCAGGGAGTGACAAATTGAATTAGAATGCTGGTTATAGCAATGGATGAATGCCAGTCACAGAGAGACAGGAACACGGTGGAAGAAAAGACAGTGTTCTTGGCCTGGGTGGGGGGGACAGAGAAGGCTTTCAAAGACGTTAAAACTTGAGCTGAGTTTAGAGCAGAAGAGCTCACCAATTAGTCAAGAAGAGACATGGCATTCTTATCATGGGAAGCAGAAAGTGCTAGTGAAAGATGTGAAGAATTAGGCTGAACTCCAAGGGTCTTTCTACATGGCGGAAGAGATGAGAGGTGGGGCCTGGAAGGAGGGAACTAAGCCAGCGTGCTGCATATTATGTATGTAACACCACGTTTAATTCTTCCAGCAACCCAGTGTGTAATGTGGTGAGATGAACTTAATTACAGCCCTCCCTTCTCTTTTTCTCCTTACCATCCTTCTCCACTCCCCATCCACCATCTCTAAGGACAGAAAAGACAAAAGTGGCAGAGATAGAGATTCAGGAGAAAAAACAATGAAAACAGAAGACACAGTGGCTATGGTAAGGAAAAGGTGGTGTGGTGCAACCTAATGGGATGGAAAAGCTGGTGGAAAAGTCCTGCTAAGGTAGGGGGTGAGAGACACCCAGGAATGGAATGCTACAGGACAGAAGAGAGCAAGAGATTGAAGGCATTTCTGTGAATGGGATATGCGAACTCTGTTTTAGTTATCTGTTGGTGTGTAACTGCAAACTCCTAAACACAGTGGTCCAGGACAGTGAGCTGTATCTCACAGTTTTTGTGGGTTAGGGTTTTGTGGTAGTTTAGTTGGGATGCTCTGGCTCAAGATCCATGGTGGGGCTGCAGGCAAGCTGTTGGTCAGGCTGCAGTTATCTGAAGGCTTGAGGAGGCCCAGAAGAGCTCCGTCCATGACGGCCCACTCTCAGGCCTGTGCAGGGTGGCCTGAACTTCTCATCGTGAGTCTCCACTCAGTGTCCCCAGGACATGGTAACTGGTCCCCTGGAGTAAGGGAAGAGACAGCAAAATGGATGGTGCAGTGCCACAAGTCAGACACAGTCATTTAGCAAAACCCAGGGTGTGCACAGGTCAGCCCTCTGTGAGGGGATCTTACACAAGGCACAAACCCCAGGAAGGGAGAATCACTGGATGCCATTTTGGAGGCCATCTTGAAGACCATGTTGGAGGTCATCTTGAAGACCATGTTGGAGGCCATTTTGGAGGCCATCTTGAAGACCATGTTGGAGGCCATTTGAAGACCATGTTGGAGGCCATTTTGGAGGCCATCTTGAAGACCATGTTAGAAGCCATTTTGGAAGCCATTTTAGAGGCCAGAGACTACAGACGTCCTTAGATGTCTGAAGAGTTTAAAAAAAGAAGTCCCATTCTAATCCACAGTCATTAAATGTTTTGCTGCTCAGGAACCAAACATATTGCTGTCACTATATACTAACTGTGGTATTTAAAAAACCCATTCCACAGCCAGAAAATATTGCCCAGTGTCAATCACCATGAAGGACTGGTTGACTTTGGTTCACTCAAGTCCAAAACCCATTTTGCTCCCACAAGGTGAGACTAAAGAGTATATATGAAGAGGTTCTGTGATGATGGCCCAAAGTGACACAGTAGGGAAATCACAGAAACAATATGAACGGAGCTATGTCTCATTCTCTGATTCAGACTTATTCTGTTGCTTCACGTGTACAAGGGTTTCTAAATTGCTCTTTCTCTCATGGTTTGTAGTCATTTATCTAATGAATATTTTAGAAGCATAATAGCATAAATTCTTCAAGAGAAGGGATTATTTATTTATGTTCCTGTTCCAACATCAAAAAGCAGTGTCTTGAATAGAGCAGGTAATCAATGTATATTAATTGTTGTTGCTTGTTTGCCTCTCTGGACATCAATCAAGCCCAAGGCCTTACACGTGCCAGGCAAGCACTCTCCCACTGAGCTATAGCCCCAGCCTCTG
>RJWM01035446.1:0-18923 GCA_004363535.1 Dasyprocta punctata
GCAGCATGGCCTGACGGTTACCACACAGCCCGTGTTCCTGCTTCATATTCCAGCAGCACCACTGTACCAGCTGCCTAACCTCTCACATCCCAGGCTCTGCACCTATAAAGTGGAGGTGACGGTGGTGTCCTGTGACAGGCTTGTCTCCCAGAGCTTACACATTCTTCTGGGCATTTTCCCCGAAGAATTGAAAGCATCACACCACAGTGACATTTGTGCACCCATGTTTATAGCAACCAAATTTGTAAGGGCCAGATCTTGGAAACAACCCAAGTGCCCATCAATCAAAGAATGGATAAAAGAGATGTGGTATTTTTCTACAATGGAGTACTACTCAGCTGTTAAGAAAGATTGCATTGAGACTTTTATAAGTAAATGGACACGACTTGAGACCATACTCATAAGTGAGATAAATGAAACTCACATGTGTAAATACCGTATTGTTTCCCTAGTGTAAGAAACTGAAAAAGTATATATGATCCAAAATCTATAATAAATACTATGTAAGGGTAAAAAACTACTTGAAGAGCCAAAGTAATTGGGAAGGGAAAAGGGGGAAAGAGGGAAGGGAGAAGGAAAAGATATAAATCTGTATATATGTATATGTAAGATAACTAAAATGAACATATTGCTGAATGTATCAGATAGTGAGAAAGAACAGTTAATACTCATATGATTAGATCAATTTTACATGTCTATATCTGTTAATGTAAACAACCATTTTGAAGATAATGATATGAAATATTGCAACCACTGTCAAGTTTCAATCATCCTGTTTTTTTTCTTTAATATTTTATTAATAATAAAAGACAAGACAGAAGAGAATCCCCCGTATTTGCTACATTGCCTGCTATAAAGAGATGCTTGGGTTGCTGCCCAGAGGCCTGGCCAAATCTACAAAACAAAAGTTGGTTGATATTCCTTGGTTGCTATTAATCCAGCCAGACCTCCGAAACAGCAGGTTGCTCACGGGGTGGGGGGGGGGCTGGGGGGGGGTTAGTGTTTGTCCCCGATTCCAAGCCAGCAATCATCCTGTTTTCTAAACCTGTAATGTTACTGTTGTGCATTCACTCTAGCCGTTTGTCCCTTTTGCTTTTTGTCCTTCTTATGTGTTTTTCTCTTAAATAAAAAATAAAACAATAAAATAGATAAAATAAATAAAATTAAAAAAAGGGATGAGTGGTGCACTTCCAGTCCTGGCCACACCCCCATCTGCCAATCACCCAGGCAGGCTCCGCCCACGGGCACCATCTCTAGGCAACCTGCGAGGTCATCATCCGGGTGAGGGAGCGTGGCCAAACCCCAGAGTACAGGCGTCCCTCTGCACCTGCATTTATGCGTGCGCCGTGCTGGCGGGCGTCCCAGTTGTTCCAGCCCAGCGACGAGGAAGGAAGACGCGGACCTGATCTCCAACCTAGGAGCAGCAAGGTGCGCTGGGCAGCTGCTGTCGGACCACCGTCTTGGCTGTGCCCGCGCCCCCGAACAGGCTTCTCCTGGTCTCTGGTTCTTTCGTGGACGAGTGAGTGTGGCGGGGGCAGGGTGCGGGCGGGGTAGGGGCGGGGAGGGGAGGTGGGGTAGGGGAGGGGAGGGGAGGTGTGGGGCGAGCGGCCGCCCAGGTGCTGTTGCTGTTCGGAGGTGCACAGATAGGTGCACACGTTTCCGTGTGGCAGCATGTTTTCAATTCTTTTGGGAAGATACCTGAAAGGGAAATAGCTGGGTCAAAGGGGACCTGCAGTCCTAGTGTTTCCATGGAATTTTTAATTTCCTGAGTTTGCCTTTGAACCTGTGTCATCCATTCTATTTGTGTCATATATTGTTCATTCGAAGTTTGTCATTTTATTTTCCTCTTTTTATCTTGATCTTCTTTAGATACAGCATTTCTTTCGAATGATTGTCATTGCAATTTTTAGCTGAGTTTTCTGATTTGAGTTTCTCTATAGCTTCTTGGAGTTCTTTACTCCATTTGCTATCATCTCAGAAAGTTCAGTCTTGTGGCTCAGTGTCTTCCATTTCAGTGTCTCTTGGGTTTATTCTCAGTGGGCTGGGAGATTGAGGCTGTCTCCTTGTCTTTCATTTTGTCATCGTCTTCTGGGACCTGTGTGGCTGGGTGGGCAGCCTCCCTATGGATTGCACAGGAACACTGTGCTGGGTAGCACTTCAATCCTCCAATATCCCTGTGGCTAGCCAAGGTATACCCCCAGATTATGGTGCTGGACCCTTGTGTTCTGTGGGCTGTGAGGCTGCCAGTGTGTTCCCTGATGTACTTTGTCAGGTTACCCTAGGATGCTGGGCTGGACAAAGTTTGTATCCTCCCTATAGTTAGCGGGGTCACACCCCTGGAGCTTGTTGCCAGGATCTAGAGCCTAGCTGTGTAGTGTTCAGAACCCCCGTGACCCAGGTGGCTAGCAGAGATGCAGCCCTGGGGTGTGTCACTGGAGCTTGAGCTTGGCTGGGTGGAGTTTGGGACCTCCAGGACCCAGGTGGCTAGGTGGAGCACACCCGAGTGTGGCACCACCCAGACCTTGATCTGGCTGCAAGGAGTTCAGAGCCTCTGGAGCAAAGTGCAAGCCTGGGCAAGTCCCAGGCATATAGTGCGGGGGACTTGCTCCTGGTTGGGCGGGTCAGCAACCTCTAGGACCTGCTGCAGGGCTGCACCCCTGAACAGTGGAGCTCCTGTCTTGTCCTCTAATGGGCAGAGCTCAAGTTCTCTAAGGCCCTGCAGCTATGCTTTCACTCCCTAATGAACAGTTCTGGGGCTCTGGGCTGGGCTGGGCTGGGCTCAGTACCTCAGTGTCCTGTGAGACTGGCCCGGTGTTCCCCTGATGGATCACGCTGAAACGCTGGACTGGGTAGAACTCAGTCCTCTGCACAGCTAGTGAGGATGCACTCCCGGAGAGTGTTACTGGAGCCTCTGCCTTACTGGGTCAAGGTCAGAACCTCCGGGACCCAGGCAGCTAGGTGGATCTCACCCTGGAGTGTGGCACCACCCGGACCTTGCATCTGACTGCAAGGTATGCAGAGCCTCTGTAGTGCAGGGCAAGCCTGGGCGAGTTGTACACTCCTTTTGTAAGAAATAACCTGTGCAACTGACTGGATTTCTCAGCCTGCTTCCCGCGTGTAGAACTTCCACAATCCAAAGTCCTCTTCCATGGTTTACTGTCTTGGTCTCTTAGTTCAAGCTGGTGAATAGTGCTTTCCCTACTACATATTCTGACAGCTTTACATTTCCTGTGAAACATATCGGATTCATGCCCTATGAAATACTACTTTAACAAATCTTTTTGACATAAACTCTGCAACTTAGGCTGCCTGTGAAGGTGTACTAAAGCAATTTCTTTTTTTGAAATTTTATTTAAAGAGAATAAAACAAAACAGAACAGAAGAAAGCAGATCAGGACAAACCATGCAAGCAACACAGGATTTCAAAACAAGTGAACAGGAAATCAACAGCGGCAACCATAACATCTCTTGTTTTCTTTGAAATAGTTGTCCATAACTTCACACACAATAAATTCAAAGAAAACACGGTAGTATAAAACTGGTAAGAACAAAGGAATGAAAGTGTTACGGGCCTTCAAAACCTGACAATAGGAAAATCAATAATGGCTATTGTAATGTCTCTTATTCTCTTCAAAATAGCTGTCCACACTTTCACACTTATTGAAAGCAAATAATGCAGAACAGACTAAGCACAATCAAAACAAAGGATATAGGCATTGGTGGGCTTCATAAGATGAGAGGAAATCAGCAATGGCTACCATAATGTATCATTTTCTTCAAAGAGGCTGTTCATACCATCACTCGTAATAAAATCAATTCTTATAAACTCTTTAAGAGACGTTCTAGGGTTGTGTAAGCCTATACATATACATCTATCCTTTCTGTATTAGAGGGAAAGGCGAAACAAAATGTCACAAATTACAAAAAAAACAAGAAACAAAAGAGACTGATAAATAAATAACAATAACAAAGAGCCCAAAACAGTAACAGTACAGGCTTGCAAAACAAGGTGGTAGGAACATAACTGAGGTGGTTATTTTGCATAGTTATCTTCAAAAGACTTACTCAGATTACCAGATGTAGACTTGGAAAATTCATCTAATCTTATGAATGTTAACTGTTTTGTTCCAAGAACTAATAGAATTAGTAACACGATCCTTTTAGCTATCTTAAGTGTATATATAAAAATTTATATCCCTTCTCTTTTCCTTCTTTTCTCCTTTTCCCTATCTGATTTATTTTTCCCCTTTGGGCAGTTTCTTATCCTTCAACAATATTTACTGAAGATTTCGTATCTTATTTACTCTTTCAGTGTCTTACACTAGGCAGACAATATGGTATTTACACATGAGTTCGATTTACTTCACTTATGAGTATGGTCTCAAGTGGCATCCATTTACCTATAAAAGCCTCAATGTGATCTTTCTTTATAGCTGAGTAGTACTCCACTGTATAAAAGTATCCATCTTTTTTTATCCATTCCTCGGTTGATCGGCATTTAGGTTGTTTCCAAGATTTGGCTATTCTATGTTGTGCTGCTGTAAACGTCAGTGCATGTATATCACTGTGGTATGATGTTCTCAATTCTTCTGGAATTATGCTCAGAAGTAGAATAGCTGGGTCAAATGGAACTTCCAATCCCAGCTATTTGAGGAACCTCCAGACTGATTTTCACAGTGGTTGCACCAGTCTACACTCCCACCAACAGTGCAGGAGGGTTCCTTTTTCCCCACAGCCTCTCCAGCATTTCTTGTTGGGGTTTTTCTTGATCCTGGCCATTCTTTCTGCAGTGAGATGAAATCTCAGTGTTGTAATTTGCGTTTTTCTAATGACCAATGATGCTGAACATTTTTTCATGTATTTATTTGCCATTTGTATTTCTTCATCTGAGAAGTATGTATTTTTCTAAGATGCCCATTTTTGGATTGGCTCCTCAAATTTTAGGGGCCTGATTTTTTAAAATTTTCTGTATGTTTTTGATAGAAGGCCTTTGTCTAAGAGACAGTTGGCTAAGATATTTTCCTAATTCGTGGGTTTTGTTTTCAATCTCCTGGAGATTTCCTTTGACATACAAAGACTTTTTAATAAGACAGGATCCCAGTTGTTGATTCTGGGAGGTATTTCCCATGCAGTTTCATGTTTGTTGATAAACTCTCTGCCTACGCCTATGTCATGAAGATTTTTACCTACTTTGTCTTCCAGCAGATTCAGTGTCTGTTCTAACATTCAGATATTTGATTCATTTTGATTTTAGTTTAGTGCATGGTGATAGACATGGATCTAGTTTTAGTTTTCAGCATATGGAAAGTCAGTTTTCCAGCACCACTTATTAAAGAGACTTGCTTTATTCCAATGTACATGTTTGGCCCCTTTGTCAAAGATGAGGTGGCTGAGTGTATTTGTAGTTGTGGCTGTGTCTTCTCATCTATTCCGTTGATCTTCAGGTCTGTTTTGATTCCAGTACCATGGTGATTTTATCACGATAGCTTTGTAGTGTAAGTTTTAAGTCGGGGATTGTGATGCCTCCTGTCTTGCGTTTGTTGCCTGGAATTGCTTTGCTATTCGAGGTGTCTTCTGGTTCGAGATGAATTTCAGGACTGATTTCTTCGTATCTGTGAGGTATGCTAATGGTATTTTGATTGGAATTGCATTAAATCTGTATAACAATTTTGGGAGAAAGGCCGTTTTCCCCATGTTTGTGCTTCCTATGCATGAACAAGGAATGTTTTTCCATTGTCTGAGATCCTCTGCAATTTCTTTCTTCAGAGTACTGAAATTTGCACTGAGTGGATCTCTTACTGCCTTTGTTAGATTGATTTCTAAGTATTTCATTTCTTTGGATGTTACTGTGAAGGGTGTGGCTTCTCTTATTTCTCTCTCAGAGAGAAACTTCCTCGTTTGTGTACACGAATGCTATTGATTTTGAGTGTTGACTTTGTATCCAGCTACATTACTGAATTTGGTTATTACACGTAGATGTATTTCAGTGGAGCTTTGGGGGTCTTCTATGTAGAGTATCATGTTATCTGCAAAAAATGATAATTTAACTTCCTCCTTTCCTATCCTTACTCCTTTTATTTCTCTTGTCTAATTGCTGTGGCTAATATTTCCAGCACTATATTGAATAGGAGTGGTGGACATCCTTGTCTTGTTCCTTATTTTAGAATAAAAGCTTTCAGTTCTTGACTATTTAATATGATGCTAGCTGTTGGTTTGTTATAGATTTCTTTCATCAGATTGAGGTAAGAACCATCTACTCCAATGTTCCATAGGGTTCTTGTCATGAATGAGTGTTGGACTTGATCAGAAGCTTTTTCTGCATCTACTGAAATGATGGTGTGATTCTTACCTTTGGCTCTATTGATATGGTTTATTACATTTATTGATTTGCATATGTTGAAGCATCTGTGCATTCCTGGATTGAATCCCACTTGGTCATGTTGTATCATCTTCTTGATGACTTGCTGCATTGTGTTTGCCAGTATTTTATTGAGGGCTTTTGCATGTATGATCATTAGGGAGATTGGCCTGTAGTTTTCTTTTTGGTTGGGTCTTTCTCTGGTTTTGGCATTAGGGTAATGCTTGCTTCCAGGAATGAGTTAGGAAGAATTGCTTCACTTTCAATTTCATTGACAAGTTTGAGGAGTGTTGGCATTAAGTCTTCCTTGAATTTCTTATAGAATTCAGCTGTGAATCCATGAGGACCTGGGCTTTCTTTGTTGGTAAGGTTTTAATTACATTTTTGATTTCATTGATTGAAATTGGGTTATTCAGCGGTATTACATCTTTTTGATTCAGCTTTGGTAATTCCTATGTTTCTAGGCATCTGTCCACTTCTTATGTGTTATCAAACCTATGAGAGTAAAGGTTTTTGAAGTAGGTATTGATGATCTTCTGTATTTCCACAGGGTCTGTAGTGATTTTGGCCTTTTCATTTCTTATTGTATGAATTTGAGTTTTTTCATTCCTTTTTTGGATATGGTTACCTAGGGGCTTATCAATTTTATTTCTTCTTTCAAAGAACCAACACTTTGCTTCTTTAATTCTCTGTATTGTTTTCTTAGTGTCTATTGCATTAATTTCTGCTCTAATCTTTATAATTTCCTCCCTTCTTTTGCCTTTGGGCTTGGCTTGCTCTTCTTGTTGTAGATGTTTGAGGTGTAGCATCAGGTTATTTATTTGTGTTCATTGTGTTCTCCTGATGTGGGAATTCCCTACGATAAATTTCCTTCTGAGGACTGCTTTCATTGCATTCTGCAGATTCTGGTAAGTTGTATTTGCATTTTCATTTGTTTGTTGATATTCTTTAATTTCTTAATTTACTCTGTGACCCATTGGTTGTTCAGGAGTGTATTATTTAATTTCCCTGTGTTTATTATAGAGTTTTTGCTGTTTCTTTTGTCATTAATTTCTAGGTTCATTGTAGTATGATCAGATAATATGTAAGGAATACTTTCAACTTTTTGCGTTTATTTAAGCATATTCTCTGGTCTAGTATATGGTCTATTTTAGAGAATGTGCCATGTGCAGCTGGAAAGAATGTATGTTCTAATGTTGGGTGGAACACTCTGTACAGGTCTGCTAAGTCCATTTGTTCACAAGTTTGATTCAGTTTTGCTATTGTTTTGCTGCTTTTCTATCTAGTTGATCTGTCTCTTTGTGTTAATGGGGTGTTAAGGTCTCCCATTATAGTTGTGTTATTGCTTGTTTGATTTTTTTCTTCGTATTAATATTGGTTTTACATAGCTGGGTGCTTCCGTATTTGGTGCACGTATATTTGAGAGTGGTATAGCTTCCTCATGAAGTTTACTCCTAACTAGTATGTAGTGACCTTCTTTATCTCTTTCGATCATCCTTGGTTTGAAGTTCACATTGTCTGCAAACAGAATAGCCACCCCTGCTTCTTTTGGGGTTCCTGTTGCATGGAATATTGTTTGGCATCATTTGACTTTCAGTCTATGAACTTCCTTTTGGGTTAGATGGGTTTGTTGCATACAACATATGATTGGATGCTGTTTCTTGATCCATTCTGCCAGTCTGTTTCTTTCAATTGATGAATTGAGGCCATTTACATCAATAGTTATAACTGATATGTATTGGGTAATTTTTGTCATGTTATCTTTGTGTTGTTGTTTAACTTACCCCTCTGTTTAAATGTTTGCCTTGCCTAGTGGGTTTTTTCTGTTGGTGTTCTGAAGTTGTAGTTATTTTTATGTCTATCTAGAATATCTTTCAGTATTCTTTGTAGGGTTGGTTTGGTGGCCATGAAGTTCTTCAGCTCTTCTTTGTCATGGAAGTATCTTACTTCTCCATCATTTTGAAGGACAGTTTTGCAGGATACATCAATCTAGCTTGGAAGTCATTTTCCTTTAGGATTTGAAATACCTCACTCCATGGTCTTCTTGATTTCATTGCATGTGTTGAGAAGTCTGTTTTGATTCTGATGGGCTTTCACCTATAAGTGATCTGTCTCTTTTCTCTAACAGCTTTTACTATTCTGTTTTTATGTAGAGTTTCTGGGATGTTGACTATTATGTGTCTGGGATGTTGATTATTATATGTCAGGGCATAGTTTTATTTTGGTTATGGCGTCACTTATCTGTATGTCAGTTTCCTTTCCCATGTTTGGGAAATTTTTGGCTATTATTTCTATAAATGGTCTCTGATATCATTTGTGTTGTTGCCTTTTTTGTCGACACCTATCAATCTCACATTGTTTTTCTTTGCCTCATCTTGCGACTGTTGAATTGTTACTTCCCGATTCCTTGTTATTTTTAAAAGATCTTTTCTTTCCTGTTCAGTAGTTGGTATCTTGTCTTCGAGGCGTGAACGTACATCTTCACATTCACTGAGGTGATCTTGCCAGCTTTCAATGGAGTTTTTGATTTCCTGGATCTCTCTTAGAACCTGTTTCATGCATTCTGTGTCTTTATTATATTGTTCATTCGAGGTTTCTATCGTTTTGCAGTATTTCTCAATTCTCTTAACTATGTCTTCTTTAGAAGTGTTCAGCATTTCTTTTATTATGTTTATCATTTCTTCTTTGAGCAGGGAGATTATTTCTGATCTGAGTTCCTTTACAGCTTCGTGGAGTTGTTTCTTTCCTTAAGTTGCTATCATTTCAGAAGTTTCAGGTGTATGACTTATATTCCCTTCTATTTTCCTGTCTCCTAGGCTTGTTTGGGATGGGCTGGAGGTATGAGATTGCATTTTGCTCTCTTGTGTTTTGTAATTTTCCTGTTTTTAATTAAATATATAATAAATAGTACTTCTATATTTAACTAAAAACTAAAGAGCTTCTTGGACTCTCACCTGGGTCTATGACTGCCAGGCTCCTGTTGCTCTAAGACATGTGAGGGGATAGTGTTACTAAATCTTCATTCTTCACATGAAGAACATGCAGATTGCAACATGAGGTCACAGTCATGTCCATTCTATGCCGGAAATAAGTGAGATTTTGGCTCTTATCTTGGCATAATTCCGTCTCTTAGATTATTTGTCTTGACCTCAGAATTTCAGGTGTTACATAATTAGCACAATCTAGGTCTTTTACTCATTAAACTTAGCTGTCTTTTCTTTATCAATATATTCCAGCCTTATTGTAAATTCATATAGTATTTACTGTATTTGATTAAACTATATTTCTTTAACTTCAAAAAGGGTGTTAGCAGTTTCGATCAAGAAAGCCATGCCAGGAAGAATTTTAGTAATTTTAGTATATTGTTAGTGTCTCATATTAAATATATTCAATCTCCTAAACTTACCATTCTCTTCTTTAATGTTGACTGTCTTTCTCTTTCTGTAGTAAAGAAATGTAGAATTAGGAATAGTAGAAGTGCAACAGTTCCATGAACTTAAAAATTACCTTCTTACCAAAAATTAAATTCAAAGGCTCCAGATAGACCAATGGAGTGATTTCTGCCTAGTGAAGAACAGCATCTGGGACAGGCTTCTTTCTGGTTTTAGGTTTCTTCCCATACCCGCTGACACCCCCTACTGTGAGTGTTGACTGATTGACTGTACTTTTAAGTGAGCCTGCTTTACACAGTTATGGTATCTCACCCCATCAGGTCTTAATAAAAATATTTTATCTCGATATAGCATGCTTACCCTTATTTAAAAGCTCAATACGTTAAACACTAGTCTAAATTCTGAGAATGACTGACCAAAAGCTAAATGAGTCTATCTCTGTTTTGCTTTTTCCAGTCTCCCTTATAATGATAAACAAGATTTTATGTACAGTATTGCTCTTTTTGTCCAAAGTAATCCCTTAGGTCATGGGTGTTCAACCTTTTGGCTTGCCTGGGCTGCACTGAGTACAAGGAATTGTCTTGGGTTGTATTTTATAAAACATATAGTTAATGTATTTAAGTAATACAAGCACTTTAATTTATTAATTTATTTTACAAAGTAACACAAGTCCAAGTTTAATAATTAAATAAAACTTACCTATCTGCTTAGTAACAATAAACACCTGGCTTCACAGGCATATCTACACTTTTGTAAATAGGTACAAATGTGGTGTCTGGTAATCATTGTATTTTACTCAGTCACGGGAGTGAGTGGGTTTTGATTGTAGTGTATATGATGAGTGGAGAAGGCAGGGTTGGCCACACATTGTGCCCTCCCCTAGACAGAGTTCCGTTGTCCCCTACAGTCTGCCCTGGAAGACTAGCAATCAAGTCATGAAAAATATTACTTAAAATCATATAATAATGTTGGAGATCTTGCAGAGCCAAAGTATTAGCTGTCCAAGTCAACATGTGGCCCACAGTCTGCAAGTGGAACATACAGAATCTGCCTTAGATTGAGATCATATGGTGGTTTTCAATGTATTTAGGGGATGGGGTGGGCAGAGAACTCAGAATCACAGTTGGCAACCTGATATTTAATATAGATAAACATAAAAGTACTCCGATCAAAACTGGTAAAGGCAGAAATAGCCCTCAAACCCCACTCTGTCCAGTCTTATATTTGCTTATTGATGATTACAAATATGGGGTTTCAGTGACTATCTTATAAGTAATATCAAACTTGTTTGGTGGGGTATTTTGTTTTGTTTTTTAATACTTGGTGATTGAACCCAAGGCCTTCACTCTGCACTGCATCTCCAGCCCATTTTACTTTTTGATTTTGAAACAGGCTCTTGCTAAGTTTCCTAGATTGGGCTCGAATTTGTAACCTTCATGCCTCACCCTCCTAGAGTTCTGGGAGTATAGGCGTGCACTACCATCTCTATCTCAAAGATATGTTTCTTTTGTTTCTTTCTTTCTTTCCTTTTTTTCCCAGTACCGGGGCTCAACTCACAGCCTCACACCTTCCCAGCAGGGATTTAAGCCACTGAGCCAAACTCCTGGCCCTATTGTTTTTTTTTTTTTTTTTTTTTTGAGACAGGGTTGTACTGTGTAGTTGAGCTTGACTTTGCTCATGTCGTAGCCCAAGCTGGTCTCCAACTCACAACGCTCCTCTTATCTTAGACTCCCGAGTGCTGGGATTAAAGGTATATGCCACCACACCTGGCTTCAAAGATATTTTTTCAAGCACTGTGTATTCAGTGTCTACTTATTGCTGCAGCAAACAGAAACACCAAAACGGCACCCAGGATTTGTTGGCAGGTTTATTTTACGTTGATGGGCACTGATTGGGATCATTCCCAAAATATCAGGCTATGCACATGGGGTCAACTGCCAGCTTCAGTGGCTCCCAATGGATTGCCAATGAGATTATTTCTGACCAGTTTAGGGATGCCTCGACTTTTCCCAACAATACTGAGCTGCTTTCGATAGAGACCCAGGAGGACTGGGAAATGCTGTACTGTGCTCAGTGCTGTACTGTGCTCAGCCTCCCTTCCTCTCCTAGAGCCAGACAAAAATTGGCTAAATTTAATCTCATACTCTTTGAGTTCCTGTAAGGATATGCATTCTCATACAAGTTAGTTAATGCAGTCTCATAAAATTTAACTTATTTAACTTCCTAAAACTTCTCATAGCAACTTACTATAGATTTTCTTGAACATGGTCTGTCCCTGTAGCCCCAGCTGTCCTCAAACACATGACGTTCTTCATTCAGATTCAAGAATACTAGGGGTGCAGGCTCTGTGGCCCCTAGGTGACATTGTAGAGCTCTAATGCACTCACATGTGCTGGTGCCCAGTGTCAAGTTTAGGTACAAATATTTCATTTAAACTTACATATAATATAATTCATACAAAGAATTCACTGCACCCTTTTATGTTTTATTCTCACTCAACTTTTTTTTTTTTTTGGCGGCACCGGGGATCAAACTCACAACCTCGTGCCTGCCAGGGCAGGCGCTTAAGGCACTGAGCCAAACTCCCGGCCCTGGATTTTTGAGGCAGGGTCGCACTATGTAGCTCAGGCCAGCCTTGCGCTCCCGTTGTAGCCCAAGCCGGCCTCGAACTCACATCGCTCCTCCTACCTCAGCCTCCCGAGTGCTGGGATTAAAGGCGTGCGCCACCACACCCGGTTTCTCACTCAACTTTTGTTTCCTTTAAAGTAGTGTATTAAAAATTGTGGTTCAAAAGCACGAAATTAACTACCATAAGGTTCTACACATGCCCCTTTTAGCAGCAACATTTTGAACTTGCTTTTCTGTCTTCCATGTCATACTGGGCTTTAAAGCTAGGGAGAGATCATTCAGACAAGTGCTCTCCATTTTCTGTTTCCTGATTTTAATCTCTAGTTCATTAAATTTATTAATGAAACCAAGGATTGGATTCATGTGTACATACTGTTTACAAAACCATGATGAAGCTGTGTTTGGTTGCCAGCAATCCCAAACTTGGGAGGCTAAGGCAGGATGATTGCTTCTAGTTTGAGACCAACCTGGGCCACAAAGTAAGTTAAAGGCCAGCCTAGAATACATGGTGAGACCCTGTCTAAAAAACAAATATAAATCATGATGAAGTCATTATGTCAGTGTTTGCTGTACAGTAAAACATGTGAAATTTTCATTCAGAATCTTTGTGAGGTTTCCTTAGCATCTTTCAATTGAGCGGAACTCAGTACTGTGGTTTGAATGTGACCCGCATGTTGTTGTGTCAGAGACCTAATCCCCAATGCAACCATATTAAGAGATGTGTTTTTATTATTATTTTTTTTTTTTGCGGCACCGGGGATTGAACTCACAGCCTCGCGCCTGCCAGGGCAGGCGCTTAAGGCACTGAGCCAAACTCCCGGCCCGGGTTTTTTTGAGGCAGGGTCGCACTATGTAGCTCAGGCTGGCCTTGTGCTCGCGTTGTAGCCCAAGCCGGCCTCGAACCCACAACGCTCCGCCTACCTCAGCCTCCCGAGTGCTGGGATGTAAGGCGTGCGCCACCACACCCGGCTATAAGAGATGTGTTTTTAAAAAGTAATTAGATCATGGGAGCCCCATCCTGAGTAATGGATGAATGCCATTATTGGTCATTTGCTTTAGACATCCAGTGGTACCTGTGCAGTCAAGGTAAATTCTGTATCTGATATAATCGTATATATAATCTGGTATTTTTATGAGTGTCTTTGCATTCTTTTCTTTCTTTTTCTTTCTTTCTGTGTCTGTGTGTGTGTGTATGTGGTGCAAGGGATCAAACCCAGGTCCTTGTGCATGCAAGGTGAGAAATCTATCACTGGGCACATCCCCAGCCCCTTGTTTTATTTTTTTATAGTGATTAATCAGAACAAGGAGTTGAGCCTCTTGCCATCTTAAGTACACAGTTCAGGAGTATTGTGGACAATTACAGTCCAGTGCAAACATCACCATCATCCATACAGTGGTTTGTTTCATCGCCCAAATGATTATCTACCAATTAAACAGTGGTTTCCTTTTTCTCCCTCTCCTCGGTTTCTGAAAATACAATTTTTGTTATTGTGTCTGTGAATCTGACTACTATAGGTAGTTCAGAGAAGTACACTTTTCGGATACTAATATATTTTAAATGATTTTGTGAAATTACCATATTGTTTTCTATAAAAGCTGAAGCATTTTGCATTCCTGTCAAGAAGCCACAGGATTCCAATTTGTCCACATTCTCATTAACACTAGTTTATGTGTGTGTGTGTGTGTGTGTGTGTGTATATATGTGTATATATACTTTTTACACTGTAACCATCCTCCTTACCAGCATCCAGGAGAAAACAAAAAGTCAGAAATGCAGCCCACCCCCTGGACACTGGCAGAGGCCATACCAGCCATGGACAAAAAGCCAAGAAGACCTCCAGAGTCCCTGTGAGCATCCAGAGGCTCTGTTGAGAGGAGAAAACCATCCAAGAGGCTATGCAGCCTCCCTGTGTGCCGGCAGAGGCTCTGTTGGCCAGGGACGAGAAACAGGGAAGGTGTGCAGCCTCCTAGTTTTAAGGTCTTCTGCATTTATGAAACATCAATTTCTAACAAAGGCGTTTCTTTGGTTCTTTATTCAGATTCCTTTTCTTTTCCATATGTATAGATTTTATATTTGAAATGCTTTTTTCATGTTTTGCAAGAATTGTGATTTTTCATGAGAAGAAATACTCATTTGAATTCATTTTTCTTATACAGATGAGTCTTTGTGTGGTGCGTGTATTGTTCTTCAGGGCATTCTACAATGGAGATGTACCCGGATTCCTTTTGACTTTGCATAGGGTCTCATTAAGTTCTCTAGGCTGGCCCGGATCTTGCTATTCTCCTGCCTTCCCTTGCCTACTACGTGGCTGACCATACAGCCTTATGTCTCCATGAGAGCTGAAGGAACATTCCATTCTGCAGTGACACAACAAAATTGAGGCATCCATATCCTGTTTATTATTTCTGCACCAAGTTTCCTAGTATTTATCTTAAAAAATTACCATTCTGTTTTGAATGACAAATTGCACTCAGATTTTACTGGGATTATGTTTAGTAGTTTTGGGTTTGTCAAGTTATCCTTAATATGGATTATGTATTACATTTCTCATATTATTTTTCAAAGCCATGTAAATAATGTTTTTTTTTTTTTGGCGGCACCAGGGATTGAACTCACAACCTCGCACCTGCCAGGGCAGGCGCTTAAGCCACTGAGCCAAACTGCCGGCCCTGGTTTTTTGAGGCATGGTCACACTATGTAGCTCAGGCCGGCCTTGCGCTCCCGTTGTAGCCCAAGCCGGCCTCGAACTCACAACGCTCCGCCTACCTCAGCCTCCCAAGTGCTGGGATTAAAGGTGTGCGCCACCACACCCGGCTATAAGGAATATTTTAAAAAAAGTTTTTTGGGAGAAATTCTAATGTGCATCACTGTACTTTCTGCAGTGGAGGAAAAACCTTCAATGATTTAGTCAACAGAAATGTAACTACACAAAGTATGGTACATCTTTTTTCTATTTTATTTTATTAGTACATGTAATTCGTGCAGTGTACAATCATCCTGGGAAGTGATTACCTGTACACACTACAGCTTTTTAAAAAATTTCCCTTCCCCTCATCGCTCCCCCCTCCACAGTTCCCTGATCACATTTTTTGTGCTTGTTATTATTTGCTTTAGCATAAGTTATGGCTTACAATGTTTATATCTATTTGGGTTACTAGGTGTTTTTTTTTGTTGTTGTTGTTGTTGTACCGGGGATTAAACTGATGACCTCGTGCTTGCCAGGAAGGTGCTGTGCCCCTTGGGTTAATAGGTTTCTGTACTTGGCCTGTCATTATTCCTCTTGTTTCCTCCCCCTCCCCCAACCCCTCTCCTTGTTCCTTTGGACCCTTTCCTGATTGGAGGAGATCTGTCCCCTTGTCCCTTTCTATCCATCTTTTATCTTTTCCTTTGTTGTACTTTGCCTCACTCAAAAGAGGGATTCCGTACAGTATTCAAGTTTATTTCACTGAACATTGTTTTCCAGATGGAAACATTTTCCTACAAATGCTTCAAAATTGTCCTTCTTTATAGCCAAGTAGTATTCTATTATATAAACATACCACACTTTGTTTATGCAATCAGTTGATGAGTACACAGATTGCTTCCAGGACTTAGCTATTATGAATTGTCCTGCTATAAAGTATGCAAGTATCACTGTAGTATTATGCCCTAGCAGGGAGATAACTGGGTCATATGGAATTTCTAGTTTTAATTCTTTGAGAAATCTCCATACTGATTTCCATAATGGTTGCACTAGTTTGCATTGCCACCAACAATGCAGGAGAGTTCCTTTTTCACCAAAGCCACACCAGTCTATGTTGTTATTTGATTTCCTATTGACAGCCATTCTTTCAGGAGTAAAATGGAATCTTAGCTGTTTGCATTCGCATTTCTCAAATAGCCAGAGATGTTGAACGGTTGTTCATGTATTCGTTGGCCATTTGTATTTCTCCCTCTGTGAAGTGTCTGTTATCAATTTTTCCAGCCCATTTCTTGACTGAGTCATTATAAGCGGTTTAATTTTTTTTGAGTTCTTTGTATATGCTAGATATTAGTCATCTGTATGAGAAGTAGCTGGCAAAAAATATTTTCCATTCTGTAGGTTGTCTCTTCACTCTTCTGTCTGAAAGTTTCGCTGTACAGAAGCTCTTCAGTCTGATATAACCCTATTTAATGATTCTTACTGCTATTTCCTGTGTGGCTGAGGTTCTGTTTAGAAAGTCCTTTCCTAGTCCTGTGTCTTCCGGTGCTTTACCTATTTTGTCTTCCAGAAGGTTTAATGTTTCTGTTTTAATATGTAGACCCATGATTCATTTTGATTTTAGTTCAGTACATGGTGAGACATACATCTAACTGAAGCATACAGCCTTCCTATTCACAGTATTGTACAGGACAAAAGCATTGGCCCCCATCTGGGAGCCGATGAGAAATACAGAACCTCTGCTTCACCCCAAATCTATCACCACCCCAGTATCAGTGGGTTTTTTTCTTTGTTTGTTGTTTTCTTTTTTGGCCCTGAGAATTGGCAATTGAAGTCACAACCTTGCACTTGCCAGGCAGGCACTGTGCAATGAGCTGTATCCCTGGCCCAGTAGCAGCATTCTGACATTACCTCCCATGAATACTCAAGTTTGACCTGCACTCCTTGGGGGCACTCGAGAAGCTGAGGGAAGAGGAGTTTCAGATCAACAGGGGATGCATAGCCTGAACTACACAGTGAGACTCCCATCTTAAATAAACAAATGAAACTAATAAAATGAAAGGCAGCTGAATGAAGACCAAAATGTAAAAATAAGCTACAAAAGGATATGAAGCAAATGGATGACAAATTTATTAACCTGGGAGTGGGGGTAGCCTAAGTAAGATCTAATTTCAGAAGGAATAAACTGATATGCTTGATTATATAGGAATGAAAATGTTCTCCATAGTAAAATATACCTTAGAATTAAAAGACAAAAGGAATGTTCATTGTAGGCTGATTTTTGGTTACCACAACTGTGGTATATTATACAATGAAATACTTCTCAAAGCAAAAGGGGAAGTGACAGATATGAAATGGATATGGCTAAGTTTCAGAATAACCATAATGAGTGAAAGAAACTAGATCAACAAACAGGGAGGCGGGGTGAGGGGATTGTGTGATTTCACATATATAAAAATGTTAGAATATGCAAAGTAATCTGTAATGACAAAAAGCAGCTGAGTGGTTATTTGAAGATGAGGTATGAATGGCAGGTGGGAGGCATTTATTTAAAAACTTCTGAGAGTGATGAATGTGTGAATTATCTCAATTGTGGTCGCAGTTTCCTAAGTATATACACATAAATCATCAAATTGTACACTTTACACATATGTAGTATGTCAATTATACCCCAATGAGCCATTAAAAACATTACTCTGAATTCATGTCAAAGAATTGATATCCAGAATATTTCAAAGTATTCTATAAGTCAATGAAAGACAACTCAAAATTTATCAAATAAAAGAAGCAAAAATCAATAAAAATCTGACAAGATGTTAAATCACCATAATAAATGAAGTAATTCAATCAAAAAGCAAAGTAAGATCTATTTTCTCCTATTCCACTTGTAAAGACTATAAATTTGTAAGTACTGTAAAACTTGATGACACCAACACAGAGAGGCTGTGGAAAAAATCAGAATTGTTACCCTACTGGTCAATAGGAAATTTAACAATTTAGCAATGCATGTTAATACCTAAAAATCACAAACATCTACTTTAGCAGAACCACCACAGGAATAATAAAGAAATAATATTTCACTGGCATATAGCCATACTCATTAGTTTAGGTATAATCTATGGCTGCTTTCCTGCTACAATGGCAGAGTGGAGCAGTTTCAATAGCAATAACAAGGCCTGTAAGACTGAAACATTTATCATCTAGTCCTTTAGGAACAAGTTTGCTGGTTGCTATAATGCCACCACACATAATGCAATGTACACACTCTGACACAGATGCACTCCTGATATACATACAACAGGAAAAAGAGCAAATTAAATTAATTAATTAATTTTTAAAAAGTATGAACATTATCATTTGTGTAAAAACAAACTTGTTTACATAACAGTTTAAAATACATTAATTACAAACTTAACAGCAATAGTATTTCTTGGTGCTGAAAATAAAAGTAACTTTTGTCATTGTATTCTTTATATGTTCCATGATTCTTCCGGGTTTTTTTTAGTGGAGTATGAAATACCAGTGATTCTTACAACCTAAAAAAGTGCTAACACTGTAGTTTTTGTAATATCAATTTATACACCAGACAAGTATCTTTGTAATCTCATTATAATAATCCAATCAAAATGAGTAAATGATTAAACTGCTTAACTACCTAATTTTTCATCTCCAAAGAGGAAAAACTTACTCTTAAGTATGTTCCCTATATCAAACTCCAACTGGCATGTTTATTTGTCACTCTTTACCATAGTAGTCATAGAGATTCTCCAAGTTGGCCTAGCATGGAAAAATCTTCAAATTAAGTATTTTTGAAAATTCCATGCAGCAACTGAAAGTGAGCATTTTAGCTCCCAGAAGTTCAAT